>LZPO01117429.1:47642-61629 GCA_001675575.1 Neotoma lepida
ATAAATAAATAAATAAATAAATAAATAAAGAACCTCTATCATCTTCATAAAAAAATTAAAAAAAAATAAAGATAAGAAAGCAGCCAGATGCTGAAGAGAAGCCTCAGTGGTTAAAAGTACTTGCTGCTCTTACAGATGATCAAGTTCAGTTCCCAGCACTCACTTGGCAGCTCATAACTGTCTGTAACTCCTAATCCAGGAGATCCGATGCTCTCTCTCCCCTGTCCTTCACAGGCACCAGACACACACATGGTGCACATGTATGCATGCAGT
Organism: Neotoma lepida; assembly: GCA_001675575.1. Classification (NCBI taxonomy): domain Eukaryota; kingdom Metazoa; phylum Chordata; class Mammalia; order Rodentia; family Cricetidae; genus Neotoma; species Neotoma lepida. Next base: position 47,916 of record LZPO01117429.1, read on the forward strand.
CACTCACACATACAACTAAAATAAAAATAAAATTAATCTTAAAATAACCCTAGGCTCTCCATTACATAGAGTAAAAGTCAGGTAATTTCTCAATTATGTAGCTAAATGCAGAGTGTGGATTTTAGAAACATTTAAAATATTTTGTGTGACTTAACTTCATATCAATTCAGTACACATTTTCATAATTAGTGATTGTTCCAAAGTGTAATATGGCAAGAAGGCACCATCTAGCAGATGGCAAGAATATCCATTGAGAGAAGGGTAAGCGGAAGCTTCAAATATCAAAATCTTGCATCATGTAATGTAGAAAGCTGGAGGTCCAGATGAGTATATGGGAAAAATCACGATATTCGCCAAAGTGCAGATAATGAAATGGCAGAACGTATGAAAAAGGAATGTGAGGCCCTGAACAGTCCCAAGCAAGACACACTCTACAAAGGGAGAGAGGGCAGAACCCACAGGCTAAGAATTTTTCCAAACTCACAGCCACCCTCACATTTATGTGACATTTCTATAAAAGTACAAAATGAGCGAAACTTTTCCCAACTACCAACAACGTGAAACATCTTTATGAGGTCCACAAAAGACCTAATCATCTTTCTGTCCTCCTCAGAACACAGCATTACAAAAGCACGGTCATGAGCAGATCATCGACAGTGTGATCAGTGTGGCAGTGAAAGATACGTAGTGTTGGGTCTGGAGCTCAAATACAGCATCATTTCTCTAATTTGTCAGCTGGTAAGACTATACAATGTGAGGGGCTTTCTTCCTTGTTCTAAATAAATATTAGCCTTTGTCAATATTTATATTCTTGATCTTGTATTATTGTGAATAAAGAGAAACAAAAGATCTAGACCCATTGCCAGGAGTGTGAGAACTCTGTTTTTCCTGCTTCTGTCTCATGGCAGTCCTGTGGCTGGCACAATCATCTTGCTCAGTGATGGAAAGAGCATGGGAACCAGCGTATGATTGTTGTGCCTCTGTAAATGGAGAGACCTTTCATACTCCAAAAACTGTGACCCCTCAAACTGATAGATCTGCCTCAAGTTCCACCAAGTCGGCCATCAGAGTTGGAAAACAACCTGAACTCCACAATGAGGGTGTCCTGGAAACTTAGTTTTCCATTTTTCACTGTTAATGCTTTTTTGTTTCATTTTTAAGGCTTTGTTTGTTTGGTTTTTGTTATAGGAGCCTTTAANGTTCACAACAAAATTGAATATCAGTTACATATTTTAGCATTCCTCAGCATAGTGGTCCATTTTTATAACTCATGAGCCCATATTGACCCAGTGTCATCATTTGGCATCCCTAGTTTGACTTTAAGGTACACATTTTTTACTAAGAAGAATTAATTGTTCATACTAACGCAGTTAGGTGAGATATGTCTATACATGGACCAGCATACACTAATCAAACCCAAGCTCCCTTTATCTACGACACCCAAGTGCCCTTCCCAGTCTCTGGCAATCACTATTATATTTCAGATTGACTTAGTGTCTACATATGAGGGAGAGCATGCCATGATTGCTGTCAGTGTGCGTGTCTGTGTGGGTATGTGCATATGTGAGTGCAGATTACTGCAGGCTCCAAAAGACATCTTTGGACTCCTTACTGGAGTTGCAGGAGGTTATGAGCCACCTGATGTGGGTGCTCGGAACAGAACTTGGAGTTCTTTGCAAAGGTAAGAAGCACTCGTTTTGTTTTGTTTTGTTTTTTGTTGTTTTTTAAGACAGGTTTTTGTGGCTGTCCTGGAACTTGCTTTGTAGACCAGCCTGGCCTCGAACTCACAGAGATCCACCTGCCTCTACCTCCTGACTGCTGGGATTAAAGGTGTGCACCACTGCCTGGTGAAGGAGACACTCTTAACTGTTGAGTGGTTTCTCTATCCCTGGTCCCTTGATTTTTCCTTCCTGGACACTCTGTGACTTGTTTCCTTGGTTATGTAGATCTTTCTAGTGGTTGAAAAATCATCTGTCTACAGTGCTCTTGGGGTTGTTCTAGAAACCATCTCTTGTCCCAGTGTTAAGGTGTTTTCTTCAGTACTTTCATATCTTGAATTTGTGTTTTGATCTTTTGTGAGTTGACTTTTGTAGAGGGCAAGAGACAGGGATTGAGTTTCAGTCACCTTTGTGGAGATATGGGTTGCCTAGCATCCTTCATTTGAGAGACTGTCCTTTCTCCCAAGTATATTTTTTGTCTCCTTGAGGTAGTCTCCCTTTTGGGCTGGTCACATTGAGAACAAAGTTTTGATAGACACTCAACAGTTAAGAGTGTCTCCTTCACCAGGTGGTGGTGTACACCTTTAATCCCAGCAGTCAGGAGGCAGAGGCAGGTGGATCTCTGTGAGTTCGAGGCCAGCCTGGTCTACAAAGCAAGTTCCAGGACAACCACAAAAACCTGTCTTAAAAAACAACAAAAAACAAAACAAAACAAAACAAAACAAAACGAGTGCTTCTTACCTTTGCAAAGAACTCCAAGTTCTGTTCCCAGNACCCACATGAAACTGAACAGTCTTATCAAATGACTCAATAATAATCTCTGTCAGTACTTATCTAAAGGAATTAATAACTGTCCATATAAAAACCTACACATAGATGCTTAGAGTAGTTTTACTCATAATTAGCTGAACTTGAAAGCAACCAAAATGCATCTCAGTAGGTTGTGGGTAAACTGTGGTACACAAGTCCATGTCTTGTTATCTAGCACTAAAAGGAAATAAACTAGAAAACCATGGAAAAATCATGGAATAAACAGGTGCACAGAAGAAGAGAAGGAACCCCATCAGAAAAGTCTCAATCCTCTTTGGAGCCTACAGTAATCTTCACTCACATGTGCACATACCCACACTGACACACACACACATATATGTATTTTAAGATAAAAGTAAATAAATGAAAAAATTAAGGAATAATCAATAAAAGGTGATATATATGTATTTACATTCATATACTTACTAGTGTAATTTAACCTGTAAAAAGGTATCTTCTTCCCTTAACTATGGATTCCACAGTGCTAGTTACTGACAGTCAGCTATGATCTGAAATTATTAAACGGGAAAATATAAAATAAGTAACTCATAAGTTATGAAATAAGGGTGCCACCTCTGTGATTGGAGGTGACATTTTGGCCAAGATCACAAAAATAAGCCGTCACTGNAACAGGAGCCTCATGCTGCCTGTCTCTGCTCTGGGCTCCCAGCATGGGCAGTGCTTCCTAACAGGCTCAGGCCACATTGTTTCAATGTGATCTTAATCCTCCTGCCTCAGGGCTTCCATAGTTGTTAAAATGGCTTTTCTCCTGGGCACATACAGTGGAACTGGACTTGCCTCAAATGTTGCCTTCCAAGGGCAGCCTGCCCAGCTCCGTAACTCCTCTGAAACTTCAATTCTGCAGCAGTCTGTTCCTACCCAAGTGCTGAGAAGCCATGCTTAGAACCAGACCTGCATCACATGGACCAGACCCATAGCAGAGTGCAGTAAGGGATGTCTGTGTCCAGTATGCAATTTTGGGGATCTGTGGTAGGTTACAGGCTGAGGTACCTCAGTGCCCCCTTCTGTGATGATCAGCTAGGGCACAGGTACTGGGTGGGGGCTCTATTTCATGGCTACTTTCTCAACAGCCTATCAGGTTCCTTCAAGGGCAACCCTATTTTACAGATGTACACACTGAGGCCCAGATGAACTAAGTGATTTGCTCAATGCAGAACAGCTGGTAATGTTCAGACAGACAGGCAGGAAGAACTTGTTGGACACTGTTCTCTTAATTATGAAATTATAATGATAATGACAACCATGATTGATCACTCAGTTATTTGGGGACAAAGCCTGTACTAGGCAACGGGACACATTTCTCTCACTTTCTTTAAAGAACTATTGCAAGGGTGGGCATGTGTTGGAGCCTGAGATTTCAATGGGGAGTTTATAACACAGCCAAAAAGCAGACACAATGTGTGCAGATGGGGGAAGTGGGGAGGGAAGGACAAGTCGTGAATTAGGCCAATTAGGGAGTAAAAGCAGGTAATTTTGCTTCTTCAAATAATTTCTTGCTGGAATCCTTAATGGTGCATGGAAAATAGAGCTGGGTCTCAAGGAAAGGCAAGCAAAGAGGTTCAGAGGCCCCGTCCAGTCTTCATGTTGTATCCAGGATCTTCACAGCAACCCCAGGATATTGCTGCCTTGTATTGCCCATCTTTGAGCAAGAAACCGGAAGTTCAGAGACACACAGAGATGGGAGCCAGCTCACAGATTAGAAGCTGAATCTGAACACAGATCACTATGATCAAGTCAGTGTCCTCTCTGGCACCCAAGTCTCCCTTTTCCTTAAGGCCATCATCACCTGATTGAGGAACCACCTTGCTGGACCTGGAAGCAGCAAGAACCCCATGATACTTACATTTTGAGCTTTGATTCCCTGTTCCCCACCTCCTTCCTCTTCCTCCTACCCATCCACAGCCGGTTCTTTGTACCAGACCCATGATTCATTGCCACTAGTGTTCAAGCCTGAGCTCAGCTCTCTGGGGACCACACTGGAGGAGCTCGGTAACTCAGGGCCTCCACTCTAAATTCCTATTAAGCACTCTCTAGATTTAATAGCTGCTATTAATACAAATTATGCTTCATTAAGCATGAAGCTAAGGAGACCAACGCTTGGAGGCTCCGGTTCAATACCAGGCTGAAGGACAAACAGAACAGCTATTTTTAATCCTGGCAATGTCAGTGGGGAGAGAGCAGCCTGCCATAGTGTGTGCCTGTCACTGCTGCTGCAAACTGAGTTTTTCACAACCTCAAGTAAACATCCCTTGTTTTCAGCTTGCTGCATGTGATGGAGGTAAACATTTTCTGCCCTTGAGGGATGGNGGCTTCCACAACTTTTCCCTNCATGAAACATTTTCCTGTAGAATGTGAGGAGGTACAGGCAGGGAGGACCTACCAGCAGGTGTCCTCATAGAGCTTGCTGTTGGGAATCTGCTTGAAGCTTGCAGCCTACCTTGGTGGAGGCTCTAGCTCCCCCANGCTGGAGGAGTTCCTCATCTGTGGTGGTTTAAATACAAATCNCCCCATAGGCTCATTTGTTTGAATACTTGGTCCCAAGTTGGTGGGACTGTGTAGGAAGGATTAGAAGATGTGACCTTATTGGAGACGGTGTGTTCTGGGAGCCAACTGTGAAGCTGCATAAAACATGTGCCATTCCAGAGTGCTTGCTCTCTTCTTCTGCTTATTTCTGGATGTGAGCTCTCAGCTACTGCTTCAGTGCCAGGGCTGCTTGCCCGCTGCCGTGCTCTTCACCATGGTGGTCATGGACTCTAACCCTCTGACGCTGTAAGCCCCAACTCTTCTATAAGTTGCCTTGGCCACGGTGTCTTATCACAGCAATGGGAAACTAACTAAGATAATCATCCATTACCTTCTCTGTTACCTATAGACAGTNTCATGTCCGAAGCCATCTCAAGAACACTCAAAAATCACCAAAGTAGCATTCATCAGGAACAGGAATCAGAGTCAGAAATCATTTCCTGTTTTTAAAAAAAAAAGCCAGGTGGTACATATGGCTTTGAGGCCTCTGCAGTGACTATTTGACTCTGTCACTGATACACAAAACTAGACATAGACTGCAAATAAAAGAAGATGTGTGGTTACATTTAATAAAACTTTATTACAAAAAAAAAACCTATTTGCTAAAAGTGAGTGTGAGCCACACTTGCCCTATAAGTCATACTTCCCCCTTCTGGTTCAATTCTGAGGCAACTGGGACATTTTTATAGCGANTGTACTAGTCTTTCCTAAGCATCTTCACAATATATCTGTTCTCTACAAAGCAGGGACACTGACATTCATCTAGAAAAAAGCAAATGGCCTTCCAGCACACCATCATGTCACTGCCACGTCTGGATTGGCTGGACATGTTTATCAGTCTCAATGTGCTTGGCCAAGCCAGTGTGGCATTTGAGGGGATNTTATTGGCAATCAGCACTTTTGTCGAGGAGTCCTCTTGCATTCTGCTCCATAGTAGACACAATATGAGATCATTTTCATCTGTTCTAGTATTGGAGANTGCCAGCAGTATCGGAGAATGCTGGCACTGCGAAGAATTCTGCTGACGCCTTGTTGCAGCCTGTGTTAGGTTAGACATTTTCTCAGCAGGTCTTCATTCCCACCCCCCTTAGAGAAGCACCTGGAGTTGTGAGCACAATTGAAGGAAAGGCTTAAAATGACACAGTTGGTGTGGTTTTTTNCCCCTAAGTACAAGATGGCAGCACTCATTCCAATNCTGTATGAAGAGCAGGATTTGTATTGTTCACCAACAAAAGGCATTTCAGAAACAAAATATTTGAATAAGAGGCAGGGGGTGGGGGAGGTGGTTCTAGGCTAGATGCAAAAGGAGTTAATTGTCTACAAGGCGATAAAATCATAACTGGGGAAGAAGGGGTTATTTGCTATTAAACAGAACTGCAAATTGGCATGTAACTTTATGATATCTGGGCTTGACTTCATTGTAAACAGCAAGGTCAAACACAGGTCACTCTCACAGATAATTAATCCTCTACCAGTGCCATTCACCGTTAATAAGACAGCTGCATATGTATTTGCCTTAAGTAATTTTTCTTCACATTCCTCCAAGGGCCACACAATTATTATAGAGGATAACCTGGAATANGCAAAGGGAAGTGAGTCCCTGGGAACATCTTGGAAAAGGCAGGACCTGCTAACTAGAATGCTGACGAGGCCACTCAGGGTAAAGGAACCAACACATTCTGCACTCTGTAGCCTCGGTTAATCTGCCATCATGGGAGGCTCTGGGCCCTCTTCCAGCTTTTATGCATGGTCTAGACTGAGAGCAGTTGTAGCATCCACAGCTCTGTTGGCCTCCCTGGCCTTCAGGCCACCACNGGGAGTTGGGCACATCCAACTGAACTAAGACAGGCAGTGTGAGATCTTACTAGCCTTTCTATGCCTAATGGGAAGTCACTAAAGCAAAACAAAAATCCAGGAAAACAAAAAAATTACACACACACACACACATGTACACACACACACACACACACACACACACACACACATACACACACACACCTCAAACCAACAAAAAACCCCACAAAATCACAAATATTTTTATTGATCCTAATAGCACCTCATCTTCATAATACCTTTTAGAAAGAATTCACACTTGAATGTGGCTGTTAACACAGACCAAGTTAAATGCATATAATAGTCCTGGTACATGGATATAGGAACCAGAACAGATGTGGTGGAGGGTGGGGGCACATCGAGCCTGAGAAGTCTTCTTTAACTTCCTTAAGTTAAAGACTTTAACTTTAAGTCTTAAGTTTCTTTTACTCAACAGACTAGATAGCAGGGGTTGACCAATTTCATTGCAAAAGACCAGAGGAAAACATTATGGGCCATAGGTCACAGGATTGCCATTGTAACTACCAGGCTTGGCAAGAAAGTAGCAATAGAAAATACACACACACACACACACACNTTCTATGCCTAATGGGAAGTCACTAAAGCAAAACAAAAATCCAGGAAAACAAAAAAATTACACACACACACACACATGTACACACACACACATGTCCTCAAACCAACAAAAAACCCCACAAAATCACAAATATTTTTATTGATCCTAATAGCACCTCATCTTCATAATACCTTTTAGAAAGAATCCACACTTGAACGTGGCTGTTAACACAGACCAAGTTAAATGCATATAATAGTCCTGGTACATGGATATATGAACCAGAACAGATGTGGTGGAGGGTGGGGGCACATCGAGCCTGAGAAGTCTTCTTTAACTTTCTTAAGTTAAAGACTTTAACTTTAAGTCTTAAGTTTCTTTTACTCAACAGACTAGATAGCAGGGGTTGACCAATTTCATTGCAAGACCAGAGGAAAACATTATGGGCCATAGGTCATAGGATTGCCATTGTAACTACCAGGCTTGGCAAGAAAGTAGCAATAGAAAATACACACACACACACACACACACACACACACACACACACACACACTGATGTGGCTGGGTGGACAGGAACAATCAGTAGGCTATAATTGACCCACTGGTCATATTTTGCCCACCTACTGTAGGCTATAGCAGTCTCCCTATACCAATATGACAAAGACCTCATTCTATGCTGCTGAATAGCTCCTAAGACTCTCTTCCTACACTCCACAGTACTTATAGCCTTAAAGCTAAGTAAACTGTTGGTTTACTTTTGCCAACATCTGCTGTGAGCTTCATCATTTACAGGCAATTAGTGCAACAGTCCCCCTCCATTTGGCAGCCACTGAGAAGCTACGCACAATAATAGCTCCTTCAAGTGGGCAAGGGACATGTGGAGGCTGAGAGACAATGTGTCACTANAGCAGNTGATGGTGCCTTGGTGGCTCTGAGCTCAAGTTGCTGAAAGGAGAGAAAGATCACAGNCTGAAGAATGTAGGCCCCTGCCCCACAGAGTGGGGAGGGGTTAGATGAGGTGTGCTCGGTATCTGAGGTGCTCACAAGNGGAGTTGCTGAGGTCNTCCTTGATCAGACCCAAACCACACCAGCATCCTGACATGGACATACAGGTGGACCTGGGCAGAGGCTGAGGAGGGACTAAGCAGCCAGAAACAGAAGAGCAATATAAACTGGACCAGAAGCCATGGGATGGTTGAAGTAACATGGCAGCTACAGCCATATGTTGCAGGTCAGAGCCCTGAACTTTTCACTTTAACAATAGCTGATGAAAACTGGGGAGACAAAAATCAGGCAATGCCAGCTGAGACATCCCTATCAGAAGTCACCCTCTCCTACCCTTAAGAAAATCATCCTCAGAAAATGCCTAGAAAGTTTTCTCTTTGGAAAAAGAGCAGAAAAGATCATAAAATACAGTATTTGAAATGTTGAGTTAAAATCCTTGGAAAAACTGCTAGTGAATAAATTGTACAAAATCTTTTTTTTTTTGCCTTTAGAAGGTAGAAAAATGTACTGAAAACAAAGGATTTGAAAAAAGGCTTTGAAATGCCACCATATCTACTCCAAATCTGACCCAGCCAACCTAGGAAAGCTAATGATGAGCACGGAGTTGCAGCTGCCCCTAAATGTATGCTGTGCTTGCTGNCATGACTTTTTGTAAAATATGCCACCCATGGGAGAGGACTAGGAAAAGCTTTCCTGTCTCCCCCACTGCCTGGGGAGTTCATATATTTCCTGTGGATGTTCATATATTTCCACCTTTACAATCAAAAAGGCTCTATGGAAGCTAGGCAATGGTGGTGCATGTCTTTAATCCCAGTACTCAGAAGGCATAGGCAGGCAGATCTCTGTGAGTTTGAGGCCAGCCTGGTGGTATACAGAGAAAGTTCCAGGACACCTAAGACTGTTACACTGAGAAACTCTGTCTTGAAAAAAAAGCAAGAGAGAGAGAGAGAGAGAGAGAGAGAGAGAGAGAGAGAGAGAGAGAGGAGAAAGAAAGAAAGAAAGAAAGAAAGAAAGAAAGAAAGAAAGAAAGAAAATAAAGGCTCCATGGAGCAAGATATGGCCACTCCACACACATCCCTTTCAATTATTAAGCCACATTTCAGTCAACTAATGCAACAATGACCCAGGCTAAATATGGGCGTGCTTCTTTACTGCTATAGACAGCTAATGCAAAGCTTAAGAAATAAGTTTTGGCTCTGGAGGCTAATTTTGAAATGCATATAATAAGTTTAGATGGGCTACAGAATCTGCCAAGGCAGTCACCCACCAAGCATCAATAAGCTGAATGTGCAGAGGCTCTGCTCAGAGCTGAATATGTGACTTGCTAAGAGCATTTATCAGCATCTTGTTTTGAGCATCACTTGTGCCTCACCTGGCTGCTCAGGCTGGGAAGATGGCTTTCGTCTCGGCACTCTGGAGACATTCTTCAAGTCATGGAACTTCATCTCCTAGAGTTGTCTGAGTTTGCTCATTACCTGACTCACATCCCATAATTTATAAAAGGGAAAGGATTTGGATCAAGACCACATTGTAAGTGTATCATTTGAAGTCCCATTTAACTACAATCTGAGCACAGAGCAATGCTAGATGAGCTATATAGAAAACAGCCACCATCATAGCAGGGTCAAGCTCAAGATGGCTGTCTCTATGGAACAGAAGTGGTAGAGACATGCAAATTAGTGAGAAGACAAGCATCTGTCCTGCCAAGCTCTCAGTTAGTAAAGGACTTCTGAGAACCTTATTCTGGCTGCATAGGTAGGGAGTAGTTAAAAACTACCTGAGGGACTCACATCTCAAAGTTCTAGGAAAGATTTTCTTTTTATAATTTTTATTTATTATTATTGTGAGTTGGGGGGGGGTATGCCATAGCCTATGAGTGGAGGTCAGAGGAAAACTTCATGGAGTTGGTCCTCTCCTTTCACCGTTATGTGGGTTCTGGAAATCAAGCTCAGACAATCAGGTTTGCATGGAGAGCACTTCTCCCCACTGAAGCACCTCACCTGTCTGTTGTGAGATATTTGATAAAGATATGTCACTCTGTTTGGTTTAATAAAAAGCTGAATGGCCAATAGCTAGGTAGGATTTCCAGGCACAGAGGATGCTGGGAAGAAGAAGGGTGGAATCACCAGCCAGATGTGGAGGAAGCGTGAGGTAACAATCCACCAGCCATGTGGCAGCATGTAAATTAACAGAAATGGGTTAATTTAAGTCATAAGAAATATTTAGGAACAAGACAAAGCTATTGGCCAAGCTTTCATAATTAACAATTAGTCTCCGTGTTGTGATTTGGGAGCTGGCTGGTGGGACAGAGAAAGACTTGCTACATATGGTGTCCAAGGTCCAGGCATGTATTTCCACATAAGACCTGAGAAAGCTTTAAAAGAAAGGTTCCAAACACACAAAAATGGAGCCAAATGCATTTCCCTAGTCCAGCATTCTCTCATGTAGGACACTGTACAGATACGTGTCTCCTGGCCGCAACCTGGGGGCTTGAGCCACCAGCTTGCCATGAGCTAAACTATGCAGCAGTTTGAATTTTACTCACGTAGACAGAAAAGATTCCAGATATTCAATAAAGCAGGTTCAGATGGAAAAAAATCTCTAAACAGGTTACAGTATGTTTAAAACTGTGCATAGGCTTAAGAAAAATGAAAAAGAAAAAGGATATATACAGACATAAAATCAATCAATCAATCAACCAACCAATCAATTGTTTAAAAATTAGAGTAAAGTCTTTATAGAAAAAGTAAAGTAATAAAAAAAAAGAATAAGCCACATAGAGATGGAAAATACACAGGAAGTCTGCATCCTGTGTGTTATTGTGTTGTCTTTGGATTTTTTGATTGCTGACAGGAAACAACAGTTGTTAGGAGACACGGAATTGTGAAAGGGACTGCTGAAATAAAGCAGCCTAGAAACTTTAAGAATGTCTTAACTTTAAAATGGAACTAAAAAAAAAATGTTACATTGGAGGAAGAGGTTATGCTTTTGTTTCCACAGTAAAAGAAAGGCTGTGGATTTCTTCAAGGTTGATGGAGATCAGATCTGATCAGGGAAGGTCTCCTGAAAATCCTGGCTACAGGCATAAAGAAATAAACCTAAGTAAACTGTAAGACAGGTGATGTATATTTTACCTGCTCAAACATAAAATAAAAAATCATCTTTAACTGACTTGTACACAGTACACATTCCATACTTGTGTTAATTCAGATACGTGTGTTACCTTTGAAAGGTTATGTGTGTTCAGAGCAAGGGGACCAGACACCGATGAAAATGGGTGGTCCAAATGATCCAGCCTCTCACGGTGCTTCTGTTGTAGTTTCTTCAGAGTTCTGCATCCAGAACAGCTTCAAAGATACTGGCTGAGACAGCCCAGCCTCACAGACTATTCTAGCCAGGAATTGACCATTATCCTAATTTTGTCAAGGTGCCCAAAAGATTCCAGCACCCCCAGACAACAGAAAGCAGTCTAGAGAACACAACACCCATATTCCCAAGAGATGGAGGTGGATGNTGTTTGATCATTCAGTGGGTTATAGATGTTTATTATCAGTTAAGGGGGTTGGTTACAAGTTGTTATTGGCCATGGTTAAAAAAAAAAGCTAAACAAAGAAGATTAGTTTCAGGGATCTCTTTCTGAAGAAAAAAGGAGGAATATAGTATAAAAATGATGAGATAAAAGGGTAGATTNTTGAATCTACTTTTAAACTAAAAAAGCAACTACTAATCTTAAATATTTTACATTGGTGTGGATTTTTGTATATTGATACAAATTTAAGTTTATTTTTGTTATACTATATATATGTTTCTACTTTTGTTTTAGGTATTTTTGTATACTGATACAAATTTAAGGTTATTTTTGTTAGAGCATACTGTACATGTGTTTCTACTCTTGTTTAAGGTATTGTACCCATGCAGCTCATTTAACAAAGTCATAAGAACTAGGTAGGAACAAGCCTAAGCTATTGGCTGAGCTTTCATAACTAATAGTAAGTCTCCGTGTTGTGATTTGAGAGTTGGCTGGTGGGACAGAGAAAGANTTGCTATACCTATCCAAAGGATTTTCTTTTAGGAGAGAAATTATTTTGGGGAAGCTTCCATTCTCTGCCTATGTCTTTCTTCTTCCCTGGAGTGTTTCTGTGCAGTGACAGTTTCTTGAGACTATTNAGGTAAAGGACAGATGTTGACATTATATCTGTCATTCATGGACTCTGTCAGTGAGTTCTGGGTCACCGAGCCTCTAGTTTCTAAAGTAAGAAATTGCAGGTCAGGGAGATGGCTCAACACTACCCAGTGATCTGAGTTCAATCCCTAGGACCCACATGGTAAAAGAGAACTTACTCCCACAGGTTGAGCCCTGACCATGACATTCATATTGTCACACACACAGACACACACANACACACACGCATGCATGCATGCACTCACATGAGCATGCAAACACATACTAAAAGAATAAATAAAATAAGCTTTGAAACAAAGACATGCCATTATGAGTTTTATGCTATTGGTCAGATTTCCTCTTATAAAGTCAAGTGTTTGCTAACTGCAGCTGCGAGTGAGTGTGCTTGTGAATTTATGCCAATGGGCAAGTGAGGCAGCTCCTCCCTCATAAAATGAGCCTGTGCACTAACACACAAGGAATGTATTGCGATGAAAGACAGAAAACAACAACAAATAACCAAACACGAGTGCAGCCCAGATCAAACTAAAATTTGAAAGAACAAAGATTTGAAAGAAACATGGCTAGGATCCTCAGAGGACATATCAACCAAAAAGACATAAGTTAGGAGAAAAAAATCAAATGAAATCAAAATAACAGTAAACCACAAAAACCCAAATAGAAATATTAAAAATGAAATATATAGATTGTTAAATAAATAAGCTCAATGGGTGAAGTGTACTCCACTGGACACAGAATGAAATTTACTCAGAAGAAATAANCCAGAAAATGACTATAAAATGATAGTGATAAAATAAGAGGAAGTGCAGGAAGAGATGTGAAAATAATGAGGAGTAATGTCTGGAGAGATGAAAGCAGAGTGGTTTCTGGGGTTTAAGACTTGAACTTTNATATTAAAGCTTGCTCTGAAATCACAACATGATAAACACAAATCCAAATCCATGTCAATGGGAAGATAGGGAGGAAACCTCAGACATCTCCAGATAACAACAAAAAGCTTCACTAACAAAATGGCAACAGGAGAGCTCCAGGGTGTGACTGGGCACCTCTCCCATCCCTGAGCTGGCC
>LZPO01117430.1:2678-15933 GCA_001675575.1 Neotoma lepida
GGGGTTTCATTATGTAACCTAGGCTAACCTTAATATCATGCAATCATCTTGCCTTTGCCTCCTGAATGCTGGGTTGTAGACCACATACATACATGCATACATGCATACATTCATTTCAAGAAATGTGAAGAGTTTTAGCCAGGAGTTTTTCACATGTCAGCGGTGATTATGGGAGCCATCAACTCTGTGGGTTCTACTACACAATGACATAAGAAAGCTCCCTACTGCTGACTAGTCTACTAGTAAGTAAAAACTCCAGTAATAACATATAATACCTCTCATGTCTGGCTCTTGTGCCTGTACCACATTAGCTTTAAACACTCTTTGATGACTAANTCATTTAATAATCAGTTTTGTGAGGTAGATACTATTATGCATACTTGGGGCATGACACAACTGAAGTGCCAATTTCTGAAGGAAAGTGCCTAAGGTTACACCAAATCTTAATAAGTAAACATCAGAATGGAGCCTTGAATATGTGTCATTTGTAACCCTGACTCTAAGCTCTGAGATCTGATCCCATTTCTAATGTATAATTCAGTCCCATGGTGACACNTAGTTAGATTTTATAACTATTATAATGTATTGTTTAAATGTCTTTGACAAAATAAAGAACATTAAATTCCAAGGCACAAAATTGTTCTATATCCCTTTTAGAATTTCTGAAATATGGATACTTTTTATAAAAAAAGTTGAATTTATTCTTATAGACAGGCAAATTAAGGAGCTGAGTGTACAAAATGGATTTTTCGGTTTGAATTATCTGGCTCCGATCAGTCCATAGCGATCCTTTCCAAATGTCATAGTCAAAGTGTGACTACACAGGCAGGGACTATAAAAAGACTCAGTTTTGTCTCTTGGCCAATCTGTTAGCATAGAAACTCATCTCTGGCATGCAATTATAAATTGATACATTGTTATAGAAATGACTGATTCATCAGACCATTTAAATGTTAAGAAAACAGATCAATATTAAAAANGACACAGTTAGAAANGGGCAAGCAGAAAGCAGCCATTTTTCAGATCAGCAAGGATGGATCTGTGGAGATGCTGATCTACTTTCACCTTGGGAAATTGGAATAAAAAGCAGTACAAAATTAAGAAAATAAATAGGTGCATAATCTTTCTTCCTTTTTTATTTTGCATGAAGCCTGTGTTGGTTAGCATACTTGTCCAAATTCTAACCGGAGAGAGGACATTGAAACTAACTTTCTGATGTTCTCATATTCTGATATCTCTTCTCATTCCCTCTCCTCCTCCCTCTCTCCCTCCTTCCCTCCCTCCCTCCCTCCCTCATTCCCTCCCTCATTCCCTCCCTCATTCCCTTCTTCTTTCTCTCCCTTCCTCCAGCTTCCCTCCCCACTGTCAGTTTTATCCAGAAAGGTGTCATTCATCATAACAGCAAGAACTGCAACAAGACCCTTCCTTCTTATTTAGAGGAGAAAAAGCTCTTGATGTGCAGCCTTCTGCTGGGCTCAGCACAATGCTGCCCTCTGATGACAGCCTCTTGGCAAGTNAGGAGGCAGCAAAGATGGAGGGAAAGGCAAGTGCAGGTGAATCAAGTGGGAACAGGTGCCTCCCGGGACTATTTACAAACAAAATCTATTTAACCTTCTTCTTAGGATAATTCATTATATTTTTGTTTAAACTCAAAATACACAAAAGTAGATAGTTATTTTCAAAGATAATAAACCCTTCAGAGAGTAAAGATTAATATAATACAATAAAATGACCTACAGGTGGGAAGCCCAGGTGGTATTTTATAAGTAAAATAGATACTCTTACACAGCTACCTTTCCATATCTGGCTTCTACATCCCTGGATTCAAACAACCACAGGTTGAAAATATTTGAAAGAGAAGTTCATCTATATTGAACCTGCACAGACTTGTTTTCTTGTCATCCTTAACCAAACAATATGTATAGTGAAGTGTAGACATGGTTAGCATTATATTCACATTGTGTTAGGCATTATAGACAATCCTGAGTTGATTACAGAAGCATGAGCTTGTAGGTATATGCAAATACTCTACCATCTTCTATAAAGAGCTTAGCATTGGTAGTTATGATAGTCACAATGGGACCTGAAACCCATCTGCCTAATAGAAGCCAGAAGAATTGGCTGCACCGTGGTCTTGTAAGGTGACAGTTTTTTAAATTTGTATTTTATTTTATTATTATTATTTTTATGTGTATGGGTATATTGCCTGCATTTATGTCTGTCTGTACACCACATGTGTGCCTGGTGCCTGTGGAGGCCAGAAGAGAGTGTTATATCCTCTGGAACTGTTTGTGAGCTGCCATGTGGGTGCTGGGAATTGAACCCAGGTTCTCTAGAAGAGCAGTTGATGCCCTTAACCGCTGAGCTGTCTCTCCAGCATTGCAAGGTGGGTGTTTAAGAAAATGGTAGGGNCATCCAGGTATCTTAGAACTGTGAACTTCAGAGTAGAGCTAAAGTATAGAATGTGCTTTCTGGCTCTTGGTCCTACTCCTGGAGGTTGCTTATTGGTATTGCTCTCCTTTTTAATACTTGAGCAGCATTCTTGTCTTTGAGTTTTCTTTTCTTCTCTTGTCAAACGGNGGATGACTATACCTTTCTTGGATGGTTGAGGCAATACTGAAAAAGATGAGTACATAAAATGTGCCACCAAGTAGACTCTTGCCAAATGTCGGTTATCCAGAGTGACATGGATGCTGCACATGGGTTTGATGCACCATTTCTTTTATTATTCAGTTTTCTTAATTGGTAGTGTTTGATGCAAACCAAAAGAAAAGTCATGTGTTTAAGTAGAACAGGATAGGATAAAATGTACTCACTGTATTTCTGGTAATGAAAAAAACAAGCTTACACAAAATTAATTACTCCTTGTTATATGTCAGCAATGCAGTAAGAAAGAGGATAGAGCTGGACACCCACTGAGTCACCATCATGGGATGGCAGGGTTTTAGGCAGAGTCAATATCATGTGTCACACTGTCACTGTCATTCTGTCAGTCAATGGTGACTGGGGCCATATGAGGCCCAGAATAATGCACAGCTGCTCAGCACAACATCCAAACCAAAGAACATGGNGAGAGTTCATGTTGGGCCAGGCTTGAAAAATTCAGTATAACATTTTCCTTCAATAATGGTAAAAGGAGTTGAATTCTTCAATTTATAGTCTTAGATTTTATGTTCAATTTTAAAGATGCTCCTTCACTATGTGNTCTTATTTTTCAAAATTGGGTTATTGGGAGACTAAAAATGTTAGGCTGGTGATGAGTATGTCCTTCTACCTGCAAAGCATCAAGCCTCTCTGAAGCCAGAGACAGTATTCTAAGAAGTGCATGCAATAATGCCTAACTTTACGCAGCTGCCACCCCACTGGGCCCATGATCAAGCTTAGATGACAAGTATGAATTTTATCAGAAGGAATCTCTGGAAATTTGATTTAAAAAAAAACAGAAAAAAAAACAACTGAATGAATTAACAGCTTAGCAGCATTTGATCATAATTTCCCTTGGATGTGGCTTCTTGTTGGTAAAATATAGAAAAATTCACATGTATCGTCTTAGAGAACATGGAAAGTACATTCTCATGAAATGTACATGATTGTGTAGTTAAATATTTATGGGAACTTTTCATTTTTTTGCCATTCAGCCTGCTTTCAAATTATTCAAATATATTTGGCTTTTGTAACTTTGCTAATTAAACCTAAAACAGATGGAATTATAGAAATCACAGGGTTTAAAATATCATCTTAATTGGTTTACAATCTATGTGACACGGAGTGCCACTCAGACTGTATAAAACAGATACTTTGGCTCCAAAGATGTGGCATGCCAATTAATTTTTCTTCTACTCTTTCAATTAAATTTTGTTATTTTTCATTATTATGTCCTTTCCTTTAGCTGGCTCCAAGAGAGTCTGATCTTCCTTAACTGAGATTAAGCTTTGTATTCAGAAGTCACATGGGAGAGTATCTTTCCGAATGAAGTTTGGGGAGAATNTGAATTCACCTTTCTAAGGAAAACAAAGGACACAAGAGCATTAAGTAGCACATGATGTCCCCTTNACTGGGGCTAAGGATAGTCCTACTGACAGCAATTGTGTAACACACACAGGGAATCCTCTTCCTCTGCTTTTCTGGACTAGAATTGATTCCAAATACTCTCTTCTAAGAAGAACANTTACTGTATCAGGCCTGGTGCTCTGTTCCATCTAAATTGGCACTGTAGTGGTGACTGTACATTAGTCTGGGGTGGTTTGAATAGGCTGCTTCACATGTGTCTAAGGAGCCTTAAGANCAAGGATTTAGTCAATTTCACCCAGTCTACCATACCATTGATCCCGACTTTGAGGCCCACAAAGAAGACCTCCATCAAATAAACCTGCTTTCCCCGGGCAAAGGGATGTTCATTAAAAAAATACCACACTACATTTTTTTGGGGGGGGGCTAACAAAATTAAGCCTGACTGTTTCTTTCAAATATCTCAATTTGCCATTTAGATGTGATTTTAAACCCACCATTTCCCCCTTGTTGCCATGGTAACAGGTTTGGGCCCTCATGGGTGACAGGAAAGTACCATAGTACTGGTTCTTGTTTGAACACACATGTTCACTAGGTTTCCGCCTTGCGGCTGGAGGAGTGGGGAGCCTGGAATCTCCATGCTCCCACAGCAAGGTAGATCCCTGCATCAAATAGCACTCCGAGTTGGGAAATCGCCCACAGCAGGGACAGATTACCTCTTACAGTCACTACAGAGAACATTCACATTCTAGCTTTAATGATCCCAGATAGAGNGCTTCTCCTCCCCACCAATGTGACATTTTGCAGACATTTTCTATATCAAGGAAATATTTAATTGAAACGTGTTTCTGAGAATGCCTACCGAGCTGGCTCTAGGCATCTTCCAACATTGCAGGGGTCAATTAAAAGAACCAATCAAGTGTTTTTTAAAACTTTAAAATATTTTTATAAAAAAAAGCGGGGGAAGAAAGTGGACAAAAGTAACGTGGAATAGCATGGACCATGACTAATGGCGCTAGCATGTTAAAATCATGGGGAAAATGTCCTTGGAAGACAAATGAATTTTCAGCAGAATAATTAACTTAATTAACAAATTTGCATGCATATTCATCAGGCTATTGAAGTCTTTCCAGCCCAGCTTGATGAGCGTTGGTGTAATAATTGTCTCATTTACATTCTGCAATCTACTACAATTTAGGGCATGCAAAAAAGCCGACCTCTTCCCTTTGACTTTCTTTAGGNCCCACATAGACGTAGAAGCCTAGCCTTTGCCCACTCAGGAGTCTTCCTCACAGGCCTTTGGAGAGAACCCCCAGAGATTTCACTGTGGTTTCCCATCCCCCAGCCCTCCCCACCTCTCCTTTCTTTTCATTTTTTTTTTCCTTTTGGTCCAGGTTCTGTGTTTTTTTGCCTCTGCTTGCTCTCCTGGGTAAATCTTGGCACCAGTTCTGACTTCAAATCTCTTGGGTCGCCAGACTGCATCATGTAAAAAGTGCCATTTCCCTCTATCTCTGCAGGGCAATCTTTAAAGGCAGTAAGGTGTGACGGCCCAGACTGGCAGCTTGGCAAGTCGGAGCCCACGGATACCAGCACACGGGAATCTGGACTGTTCTCTCTCTGACAGCAGTCAGCACAGGGAACAAAAGGAACGGAGGGGGGGAAAGCGCAAATGTATTTTTACATATTGTAGGCATATGGCCACAAGACCAGCAGAAATATATTTAATTACCAATTGCACACATTAAGGAGCAAAACATTGGGGAGGGGGGAGAGAAACTGTAAGCACAGCGATATTATTCCTCTTTAACTTTTCACCTCAGTCTTTCCCTTTCTTCTTGTAANTGAAGATAAAAGGGAGAGTGGGTTAGAATTACAAAGAGTTATCTGCTGGAATCCCATCCAAAGTAAGGGCGGGTTTGGCCCGACTTCCTCAACAGTGGTAGCATTATCTGAGGAAATGTAAAAGTATTCCTTTACTAATTTTACTTATGAAATAATTTTACAGGGATATTTTGGGAGACAAGGGAACCAAATTAGAAACCGACCGTTTAGATGATCCTGCTATGTGTTAAAACTCTATTTGTGATGTGACTGGCACATTAGTTTAGGCCTTGACAATGAACAAATAACATTTAAAATTTTACATTCTTCTCCTTTGTTATGAAATCAGAACAGGTGACCCCTGTTATTGTCAGGCACTGTGTTAGCCAATGGAGGCCCAGAGATGAATCCAAGAGAGAGAGAGAGAACTCCTGCACCGAGGGAGCGCATGCTCTCTGATCCAAACAAGTATGCACATGTAGAATTATAACTGTGTAGTATTAAATTATTAAGTATTCTAAAAATATAATTAGAGTCAGAATTATAACCCACATAATACATTTCACATGATATCATGATGCAGTGGTCCAGAGGTCCAGAAACGTGGGGATCAGTCACACCCGAGGTTTGGGGGAGCATAGATGAAAAGGGAGAATTGGGAGAAAATGCCAGGGAAAGAGGGAGCTCATTGAATATTTGGCAGAGCAAAGGACTTGAGGTAGCCATTTCCTACAGTGCAAATGAAGAGCTTAGATGTCAAATACAGTAGGAGACCTGAGTGCTCTTGGGAACAGGGCAGAGCCTGCAGCACCATCAGGGGCAGAAAGAAGCCTAGGATTCTTCCTGACTTCCTATTGGTGGGGGTCTGCAGTCCCCCTTCTCTGTGTTGGTGCTGCAAGAGACCTGTGACCCAGGAAGCAGAGCTGATGCAATTGTATCCAGCTGACCTCCCTTGGAGCCTGTCTCTGGACTCACATGGGGTCAGAAGCTTGTCAATAGATGCTTNACGTTGTGCAACAAATGTAGTCCTGAAAAGTTTATTATTATGATTATTATCATTTTTTGTAAATTTACTGTTTTTGGTAAATCGACCTACATAATAAAAGCACTAGGGGAGCTGACTATTTAAAGGAACCCTGTTGAGAGTCTTTTCATAAAGTCAAAGCCGTTCCTTAATTAAGCTTCCCACGCTCACTTTTTATGCCAGCTATACCTGTGCCTTTTTAAGAAGGCATGTGACAGTATAGTACCAAATACTTGGGACTGTAAGCCAAGATTTAGAACTAGTCTTGAGCATTGCAGGTGCTACCGGACTGGGGATGAACATGACTTTTCGGTCACTTTCAATTTCTACCGAAGAATTGTCCTACAGGCCTGAACAGGAACTCTAGCTCCACCATTCACGGTTTAGTTAACATTGTCTTGTCCTCTTTGACTTTCAGCTCTCCACTCAGAAGTAGGGTTGCTGTACAATACAAATGAATGCATCTCTTTGAGTTCCTGGCACAATATGTATTTTGAAGGGTTAGTTGAGTTCCTGGCACAATATGTATTTTGAAGGGTTAGTTTGTCCCACCTGTTTCTGTTCTAGTCACTTCCTAAAGACCTGTTGAGGAAGAGACTGAAGTTTGAGTAGTAGCAACAGAATCCACAGCTGCTCTTGCTAGAAGGAAACATTTGTTATCCAGGGAGCCCTCTCCTGTTACCTTGTTTCCTTGGACAAGAAGGTGCACTAACATCTGTATTTTAGGGCTTTCCTTGTCTTGAGCTGTGAAGAAGCATCTTATTGGTGAGTTTCTAGACTTGGTCATCTGGGGAAAGTCTATACATTCAAATAGGGAAGCATGGGGCCACCTCGTCCTGGTATCTGCTTGAGTGCCTCACATGAACCAAACCCTGCTCCTTTGATTCTCCTTTTTGTCCTCTGAGCCTGTTTCCATGCCTCTGTGGCAGGTTTTCATCTGAGGAAAAGCATGGGAAAAAGGTCCCACAGTGCCTCTCCAATCCTGTTTCATCAGTCCTAGTCCTGTTGAAAAACTATGTCTGAGTGAACTTACTGGAACTTCCTACTCCTCCAGTTGCCTATGGCCAGGGAGGACAAGCTTGGACAGTTACCTGTCTTTGAGTTACCCTCAAAGAATGATACAAAGCAAGTGAATCTGGTGTTCTGGACTTGACTTCTGTGCTGGAAACTTCTTCAGTGAGATGTTACAGTGGTGCAAGATTTACGAAGTGGAACCTCCTGGAAGGTGATTAGAACTGATGAGGGTGCCGCCCTCAGAATGAACTAATACTGTCCTCATNGAGTGGGTTAGTTCTCAGGAGAGCAGCATGTTACACAAAGAACAAGTCTGGCTCCCTCAATCTCTTTTCCTGTCTTGCCAGGTCATCTTTCATGCTCATGGCTAGTTCTCTCCTGGCTTCTCTACTGTGTTGTAATGCAGTTGAAGGAGGGGGGGATCCTCACCAGAGTCTGTACCAAGGAAATGGTCACAGATTCTGTGATGGTTAACTTTTTGTCAACTTGACACAAGCTAGAGTCACTTGGGAAGAGGGAACCTTAATTGAGAAGATTCCTCCATTAGATTGGACTGTGGGTATGTCTGTGGGGGCATTTTCTTGATTAGTGATGAACATGTGGTACCATTGCAGACAGGTCCTGTGTTGTATAAGAGAAGCAAGTTGAGCAAGCCACAAAGAGCAAGCTAATAAGCAGTGTTCCTCCATGGTCTCTGCTTCAATTTCTGCTGTTAGTTCTGCCCTGACATCCCTTCATGATNGACTGTATTCTATGAATTAAAATAATCTCTTCCTCCTCACCCCTCCCCCAGGTTGGTTTTAGCCAGTGTTTTTTTGAAACAACAGAAAATAATTAGATCAGATCCTTTGAGGATGTTGGGGAGCAGGACTCTTGTGTNGACCTAAGTTTCTGTCCCACCTGGTCCCACAGCCGTTCAGTCCCAAATAAACACACAGAGGCTTATATTAATTATAAACTGTTTTGCCTATTGTTTAGGCTTATAACTAACTAGTTTTTATACTTAAATTAATCCATAATTCTTGTCTATGTTTAGCCACATGGCTTGGAACCNTTTCTCAGTCCAACATTCTCATCCTATTTCCTCTGCGTCTAGTTTACGACTCCATCTCTGCCTTTCCTCTTCCCAGCCTTCTGCTAGTCTGCTCACCTCACCTCCACTTCCTGCCTGGCTACTGGCCAATCAGCGTTTTACTTAACCAATAGAAATGACAAATCTTTACACTGTACAAGAGCGTTATCCCACAGCACTCTTACAGTGGAGAGGTGGCAGCCCAGTACTGAGATGGAGTTAAGGACCTACCTGACTGCTTGACTAGGAAGAGAAATCTCAAGGATCAGGGCAGAGAATTGTGTCCCAACAAACTAGTGGCCAGGCTCTGTTTCTCCCATCCTGACATATACTACCTGCCAGANACACCCTCTGATTGGATTGGCAATTGTAAGAATTGTGTGAACAGCTCTTTCCTCTTCTCTTCCTGATCCCTGACAGGATTATTGGAAGTACAGAAACAGAGGGCTGAGATACTTTTGCTCTTCAGCAGAAGCATAGCATTAGGGTAAGTTTGTTTTACTTGAGAGCTTTGTCTTAGAAAGGCCAACATCTAAGGGAAAGGCCAAGTCCATTGCACGCAGGATCCCATTTCTTGCTAAGTCAGTTGTCAAAGAGCTCAAGTGTCTGCCCACAGTTACCTTCCTGTTACCCATGTTTAAGGCACTTCTGGAAAATAGAGAGACGATGTCAGGAGAACTCCAGGGTTCTGTATTCTCCTTCATTCATTCACTTTACTTGAGATTTCTTGAGGACTTGCTCAATACCAGGTACTGTCCCACCTGTTGGAGACAGTGGCATATGAAATAGAGGAATAGTCCCTGCTTTTCTTGAAGTTTAGTGAGAGGGAAAGGTGACCCAGTAAGTAAGGATGACCACCTCTGGCGAGAGGTCTAAATAATACAGGGACAGCTGACTCAGTGTAGATGGAAAGGGGACATTTTGTAGAAAATTATATCTGACATTGGATCATGTAGTTGCCTACTTATATATTCATAAGGTAAATAGCTGTGAATTATTTGGTCTTGTGTTTGTATTTCTAGGGGCCTGGGATTGAGTGATGAGAAACTCTCTGCTCAAGGTCCATATTAAAATGATTCTAGCACATCAATGTAAAATGTTATAGATTTAACTGTCATGATGATGTGTGGTGGATGAATTCTGGGTTAATCAACTTACATGATTCTTTATGGTTTACAAAATGTTTTCACACATCATTACAACCCATGTCTCCATGTGGCCGCACTGCGATGTTTCAGGTATAACTCAACATTCAGATTCGAAGTGATGCTTCTGGTACCGGGTGCTGACAGACCATGGAAGTATTGTTTGTGCTTACATTTTTCTATTAGAGATGCCATGCTTGAGAGTCTGTTTCAGAAATTAGCAAGAAAGTCGGCTAGCAAATGCCACTAGAGACCTTCACATACCTCCATGTGCTTAAGGGTTGAACACTGCACTTAGTGATACTTGGTTTAATGAACATGATAATTTTCATCCCATGAAACACTGCAGGACTTTTGGCAAAATGTGAGATCCTTGTGTGAGGCACAGCTAAAAAACATTAATGGCTGTTGAGTGACAACCATTTGTACCTCTCTCATGTCTCATGGTCACTTGAGCTCTCAGACCTTCTTGCCTCCATCCCCTGCACAACGGGTACAGATTCTGTCTCTCTTATAGGAAATTAACCTGCATGTAATGGACACTGCTCTGTTTTTGGTGATTTGGAGTGCTCTTAAACTGTGACCTCACATCCTCTCCTGATTCCAGAATGTTTACTGTAGAGGCTACAAGAAGGCTAAGTACATACATCCATAAGTGCAGGTGGGCAACTTGTAAGTAGGATGATCCTGCATCCAGGATTACTTAGAACTTTCTTGGTTTTAGGCTTGAAAGCCTCAAGTATTGGGAGCCACCCTCCAATCTTCACATCTAGGCAAAGAGGACCAAGAGTGATCACCAGTATAGAAACTTGTCTACATAACCAAACCTTGACAATGAACACCTCTATCATTAAGAAAAACAACAAAATAACTAGAGTAGTAATATTTTTTTAACAAAGACTTCTTAATTTATTTTTATTTTATATGCGTTCGTGTTACAGTTGTGAGCTGTCATGTGGGTGCTGGGAATTGAACCCCGGTCCTTTGGAAGAGCAATCAGTGCTCTTAACCACTGAGCCATCTCTCCAGTCCCCAGAGTAGTAATATTTAGTATCTTCATTTGGGGTCTTCTGGAAGCCAGCCTTCACTCTGGGATTCTAGTGCTAGTAGTTTATTGGGAGGTGAACCCAGAAAGCAGTAACAATGGAGAGGGGAACTAAGANGGGAAAACGAGTTGCTGCTGTGGACATTTGGACCAGGAAACTATGGAATGGGGTGGCTGGTGCATGTGCCTCCCAGTCATGCCTTCAGTGACAAGTGCTAGCTCTGATGGGGCTGGCATTAATTTGGTTTGTTGAACCTATGAACAGAATTGACCTCAGCTGTCGGGGAAAGCTTCCAACAGAAAGACATAGGGAATGAAGACAGAGTGTCTTTGTGGACTGAAGTGGCATGAGCAAAAGGATGTGTCACTGTCTGCACTGTTAGAGTTGTTCTTTCCCCCATCCTCCTGTGTTGACGAACTAACCCTCCCTTTGCTGACCAGCTANCGAACCCTCTACCATGTGGAGCCACTATAATGACAGAAAGAATGTGTGTGTTGGATATGGCGAGGTTCAGGCTATAGGATGTCTGAAGAGCAGGACAGGTTGATACTTCAGAATCATTATTGATATATGAATATATACATGAGCCTCTCCCCATGCATGCTGGGATTTTGGTTAGCTTGATCTCATAAAGGCCATGTGCATATAGAGTCACAGGTATACACAGTGCATGCATGATGGCACTGTCACGTTCAGGAAAAACTGTTTCACTACTGACATCTACTTCCTCTGGCTCTTACAATATGTCTTTCTTCTGGATAAAGTTGGTTTCTTAAGTCTATGAAAATTCCAGATCATGATATTCTCATANGCAGAGTGGAGTGCAGTGTTAACTCTGCAGCCAGGCATCCAGACCAAGTGCTTGGGTTAGTGCCTAGGCTGTGCCCTACTGTCTGGTCTGATCATTGATTTTCCAGGTAACCTACAAACACCTTTGCCAAATGGAAGTGCTTGAGTCTTTTTGCAGGAGGAAGGCTCAATCAATNCCAGTGTTCAAATAGCTTAGCAAAGGCAGTGGATGAANGGAACCCATAGTAATCAGAGCTTGATGCCCAGGGGCAGAGGTGAGATAGTGTGATGTCAGAGGAGGTGGGGCAGCAGGGCATGGCCTGGGCACTAACCTAGGCATCTGGTCTGGATGCCTGGCTACAGAGTTAACATTGCACTCCACTCTACACATGAGAATANCATGTTCTGGAATTTTTATTGACTTAAGNAACCAAANTTATCCAAAGGAGCTGCAGAGCTATGAATGATCAGGGTTTGCTTGCCAGAGATGAAAGGGTGTGAGGAGCCACCTCAAAAGTCTACCCACTGTCCTGAGTGTTCATATGAGGCCGTTGACTCCATTTTCTGAGTTCTTCAGTTCAGTCTCACAAGAAATCTTGCTGATTAGAGGAAAGTGGGTGTTGGGCTCCTTCAACTTGAGATAGTCTAGTTCAACATGGACATGTCTTTTATACAGATGAAATCACTTTGCTCTAATTTAGACCAAGTAATTTTATCTCCATCAATGTNTTTTGTTTCCTTAAACTCTAGCAGTCTCATCAGCAGTGGTATTTCAAATATAAAGACCAATGAATTCAATGTGACCTCTTGGAGTCCTACTTGGTGGGCTCTGGGGAGTGGAATAGTATAGATGTGAGGTCAGCAAGACACTGTTTTCAAGGCTGGATCTGCCAGTCAGTGGACACATGCTCCTACGTAAGTGGTTTCCTCTTCATGATGTGTCAAGGTAGGTTATTTTTGGTTCATTAACAAGAATTCAATTATTGTTTCCATAAAAATAATGTACATGAAAATTTTTCTTGGNCCATCCCTGCACTTAAATACATTATGAAAGATGGAAACATATCATCTTAAAGAAATACAGTCTAATGATGACAAGAACATAAAAGGATAAGAACCTAATACATGGTAAAGTGANAGGAGTGAATGAAGTGAGANTCTGGTAATGAAGAGGAATGGGTACAACAGTCACACCTCAGGGCAGCAAAATCCAGTACATATCATAAAGTGAGAAATCTGTTTAATTTCTCTAGCTTAATTGTAATATGAGTTATTTTGTGTTTCCTGTTGTAAGACACAGAAGCAGACAGGAAACTATAGTATGCAGAGAATAAGC
>LZPO01117430.1:26100-44252 GCA_001675575.1 Neotoma lepida
GAGAGAGAGAGAGAGAGAGAGAGAGAGAGAGAGAGAGAGAGAGAGAGAAGAACACTTAGAATCTCTATATGACCAGTTTCATTGTTATTGACTATGGTAATCATGTTGCCCACACTTATGCTTATCTGGAATGTTTCCTCTTATGGTTGAAGGTTTGGATCCTTTGGCCAACACCTCTCCATTTCCCCCAGTTCTCCATTTCTGGCAATATTCAGCCACTCTTTTTCTCCACATATGTGTGAGAGTTGTTTTTCTGGTCATGGTTTATTTCACTTTACATGCCCTCTGGGTTCATTCCCACTTCTTCAAGTGACAAGATTTCTTTCTTGTTTAAGGGTGAGTAATGCTTTGCTGCATAAAAAGATTCTGTGTTTTCTTTCTTTATTTATTCATCCACTGATGACCATTTATGATGATTCCATAACTTAGCTTCTGTGAGTGATGCTGTAATGAATGTGCAGACATTTCTTTGTTGTAATAATTCATTTCCTTTAACTATACACCCAGAAATTGGGTTGCTGGATCATATGGCAGCTCTATCTTTAATTTTTGAAGAACCTCATACTGTTTTCTATAATGGTTGTACTAATTTAAATCTCATCCACAATGTGAGAAGAAAATTCCAAGATGTCCTAAATTTAGTGACAGCCCATAGGAGGAAAGAGAAGTTCATATTAACTCAGAGCTTCAAGCTCCATCAACATAGTCTATTGTTTAGGAGATTCACCTTGCTCTCCTTGTCTCTGTCTCTGCCTCTCCCCTCTCCACGTGTATGTCACACTAGCTGATCTGGAGCTTGCTAGGTAGGTTGGCTGGTTATCAAGCTCCAGGGATCCTCTTGTCTCCTCTTTGTGCCAGGATCACACGTGTGAACCACTCTTGGCTTTTATATGAGTCTCAGGCACGAATTCAGGTATTTATACTTGTGTGGAGAACCTGAACCACCTCCTAGCTCCTTAAGTGGATTTTCTGTATGTGGATAAACAAAGTTTAAGAGAAAGTAACAAAAGACAAACATTTCTGGTAGAAGGCCAGCAGTCCAAAAAGATCTTAGGAGCTCCTCAGTAACACACCCACCTTGTAGCTGTCAACTTGTAAGTACACATTGTTGACTGTCACACTTCAACAATACTCTGATAGCTCCCCCAAACTACTTCAAAACCACAACCCAAATGTTCCCACGTTTGGCCAACTCAATCTAAGTGAAGTTGTGCAACAGGGCTTAGATATATGCAGTCTAGACCATGAGCAGCATGCTACTTGATCCTTTTCTAAAAAAAGGATTTATTCTCATAAAATAAGGAGAGAAAACATAGAGGGATGAAATCCAAATAGCTATACATGCATATTGTTTGACAGTAGGAGAAACCTTTTACAGCTAAGTTACAGAATGAAGACATTCGTACAAGAAATCCAACCCATCCTGTATAATGTCTTTACTGTGCTCTTGTTCTTTACACAGACTCTTCACAGTTGGCTCAACAAGCACCATCGGTGTCTGCTTCTCCTGGTCATTTCATCAGCTTCTTCATCTCTTCACTTCCCTCAAGCTTTGATATCACATAGCAAAGCTCTGCTGTGCCCACCCAGCCACTTCTGTCCTTCCCAATTGAATGGAGCATATATGTCCTCTTCACTGTCGGTGTCTTCCAGTGTTATTGCTGCATTGACAAAATTTCAGAGAAGTCATTTGTGAAGAAATTACATCAGCATGGACCTCAGTAGGCATGTCCTCCAACTCAGCTTCTGTGAGATTACTCCTGGAAGACCTCAGGCCAGTCCCTGATTCCTTTGTTGTCACAGAGCTATCCTGTCACGTAGTAAAAAGGCTCCTTTGAGTTCTGCATTTGCTCTTCAGTTGGACGGTCACCCATGCTATCAGGGCTTCTGCTTTCCCAAGCAGATCTGCATACCACAGGCTTGCTTGTTCCAGTTGGACTTGGCTCTGTGGTTCCCCAAAACATCACCCTGGGGAGCAATCTTTGGGAGACATAAAACATCCATGCTACACTTTCTTAGAATAAAATTCTCTTGGATGCTGGGTTCAGTTGCTAATACATATTATATTAGAGTTTTGGGTCCTATATTTGTGGAACATACTGGGTCACATTTTTCTTCCTTGTAATAGGTTGTCCAAGTTTGTTATATTATGGCAGTCTTATAGCTATTGAAATGTGCTCTTATTGCTGTTTACTGAAACTGTTTACAATACATTGACATTATTTCTTCCTTAAGCAGGGTCTGGATACTTTTTAAATAAGAGAATTATTTGTTATATATATGTGTATATGTTATATACGTGTCATATATATAATTTTCCATTTCTTCTTGAGTTACTTTTAGTAAATTTTGTTTTATTAAAAAATTTATGGCAATTTTTCATTTCATTGACATCTTCATATCTATTGTCATTCAGTTGTTTATAATACCTTCTAATTATGTATTAAAGCCCACTGGATATATATAATGTCATTTCTTTTGTGTTTCTAGTTTTGATGATTTTTAACCTTTCTTCATCTCTCTTTTTTTGTAATAAGCAATATTACTAGGGACTCAAAAATTTCATTAGATTCTGTGTTTTTGATTTTCTTCTGTCTCTCCTGTTTCATTGGCAGTGGCTGTCATTACTGCTTTCCAATTTCTTATTGAACCTGCTTTTCTACAATTTCTTGAGGTCAATTGCTGACTAATTTACTTTTAAGGATTTTGAAAAGTTTTTTTTTTCAAAATGTACATCTGAGGCATTGAATTTTTCTCAATAGTGGCTGTAATTGCATTCTCCAAGATTTGATATATCTCATCATCTCAGTCTAAACTATGTTTGAGATTTCATTGTGATTTCTTCTTTGACCCTAGTTATGCAGATTTTTTATTTTTTATACATAGAGAAGTTTAGAAATATATTTATTCTATTAGTTATTAGCTAATTGCATTATATATATACATATACATATATATATGTATATATATATAAAATCAGAAGCCTGTATGGTATATTGTGGTGGACCATATGTTAGATTTCATAGGTTTTCCAAAAACAATTTGAAAATAATGTATTTTCTATGTGTATGTGTTACTGATGTCAATCTGTCCGTTGGTTACAATTNTGCATGTCCTGTTTCCTTTGACTACTTTTCTGTTCAGTCTTTAGAGAGGTATGCTAGGAATCNCCATCTAAAAATCCAGTTCTTCATCCTCTTCACACTACTGATATTCTCCCTTATAGATACCCAGGGTTCATCTTATTATATCTTGTTGTTAAAACACTTTGTAATAGGAAATGGTCTTCCTTGTCTCAGGTGCCTGGCCTTGAGCACTGCTCAACCTGCCTTCAGTTTAGCCATGCCAGGGATTGTGTTGTTTATTTGCTATATCTTCTGTGCTATTTTTCGTCTTTTTATTTTCAAACTTTGAATCCATCATATTTTCAGCATGTTTCTCTTAANCAACATATAGGCAAGTTTCATCTTTATTATGTAACACTAAAATCTCTGTTTTAAAACGAATTTCTGGTTGCATAAGGATGCAATTATTAATGCACACAACATAAAGATGCAATTGTTAATGCACACAACATAAAGATGCAATTATTAATGCACATAACATAAAGCTTTCTGATGCTGGTTCTCTTCTGTTTTCTATTCCTTGATCATGAAGTGATTGTTACTTTTCTTTTCCACTAGCTTGGTTATTTGCTTGTGTTTTGGAAATTATTCTAGAGATTGCCATACATTGTCTGTATTTGTTAATAATAAATGAATTTTTATCAGTTCTCAGACAAGACAGGAATTTTAAAGGACATAGACACAACAACTTTCCTATCTGAAACCTTTCTGGCATTGTTGTCATGTATTTTAAATCCCGTGTGTTGTTGTGTAGCCCTGTCTTAAATTAGCTGCCAGCAGCACACACTTGCTCTTTGTCTCCCTTACATTTTTCCCTCTCTGGCATTATGTGCTCTTTAATTAATGAATTTTGATTAATATTTTCTTTATCTGGAAATTCTGAGGACAACCTCTTTTGGAAGGTATTTTTTATTCTATTTATTTGGCTTCAATTAAAAATACATTTTCTTTTTTTATATATTTTATTTTATTTAAATAGCATTTTTTTTTCATTTATTTTACATACTGACTGCAATTTCTCCTCCTTCCTCTCCTGCCGGTCATGTTTCCCCAGGCCCCAGCCCCCAGCCCCACACCACCCCACCCCACCCCTGGTTCCCATCTACTCCCTTCCCCTCCATCTCCATTCAGAAAGGGGCATCAGGTTGAGGCTGGACGGAGCTCCTCCCCTTGCATCAAGGCTGGGCAAGGTAATCCAGCATGGGGAACAGGTTTCCAAAGGCCAGCTAAGTGCCAGGGACAGGTCCTGATCTCACTGCTAGGAGCGTTACAAAGAGACAAAGCTACACAACAGTCACACACATGCAGAGGGCCTAGGTTGGTCCCATGCTCCCTAACTCTTGGTTCAGACTCTATGAGCTCCCAAGATCTCAGGTCAGCTGTCTCTGTGCGTTCCCCAGTCATGATCCCCTTGTCTCTTACAGTCCCTCCTCCCTTTCTTCATCAAGACTCCAGGAACTCAGTCCAGTGCTTGGCTGTGGATCTCTGCATCTGCTTCCATCAGTTTACTGGATAGAGTATCTCTAATGACAATTAGTGTAGTCACCAATCTGATTATAGTAGATGGCCAGTTCAGGCACCCTCTCTAGTATTGCTAGGAGTCTTATCTGGCTGGAATCATCCTTGTGGATTCCTGGGGGTTTCCCTGGCACAAAATTTCTCCCTAACACCTAAATGCCCCCCCCATCAAAACATCTCTTTCATTACTCCCTCCCCGCCCACCACCCCTAATCCCGCCTCCTGCACCCAGCCCATCCAACCTGCTCCCTCAAGTTCTCATCCCTCCATCCTCCTACTCCCTCCCCCAGTTTACCCAGGAGATCTCTTCTATTTCCCCTTCCCAGGGAAATTAATGCATCCCTCTTTGAGCCTTCCTTGTTATCTAGCCTCTCTGAGNCTGTGGATTGTAGATTGATTATTTTATACTTTACTCTTAATATCCACTTATGAGTGAATACATACCATGTTTGTCTTTCTGGGTCTGGGTTACCTCACTCAGAATAATTTTTTTCTAGTTCCATCCATTTGCCTGCAAATTTCATGATGCCCTTGTTTTTTACAGCTGAGTAATATTCCATTGTGTAAACGTACCACATTTTCCTTATCCATTCTTTGATTGAGGGGAATCTAGATTGTTTCTAGNTTCTGGCTATTACAAATAATGCTGCTATGAACATAGTTGAGCAAGTGTCCTTGTGGTGTGGTTGAGCATCCTTTGGGTATATGTCAAAGATTGGTGTAGCTGAGTCTTGAAATAGATTAATTGCCAGTTTTCTGAGAAACTGCCATATTGATTTCCAAAGTGATATCACCATCCCTGACTTCAAGCTTTACTATAGAGCTATAGCAATAAAACCAGTTTGGTATTGGCATAAAAACAGACGTGTGGATCAATGGAATTGAATCAAAGACCCTTACATAAATCCACACACCTGATTTTTGACAAAGAAGTCAAAATTATACAATGGAAAAAAGAACACATCTTCAAAAAATGGTGCTGGCATAACTGGATGTCAACATGTAGAAAAATGCAAATAAGCTCATATCTATCACCCTGTTCAAAACTCAAGTCCATGTGGATTAAAGACTTCAACATAAATCCAGTTACACTGAACCTGGTAGAAGAGAAAGTGGGAAGTACTCTTGAATGCATCGGCACAGGAGACCCCTTCCTAAATACAACACCAGTAGCACAGGCACTGAGAGCAACAATTAATAAATGGGACCTCCTGAAACTGAGAAGTTTCTGTAAGGCAAAGGACACGGTCAATAAGACAAATTGACCTACAGAATAGGAAGATATCTTCACCAACCCCACATCTGACAGAGGGCTGATCTCCAAAATATATAAAGAACTCAGGAAACTAGATATCAAAATACCAAATAATCCAATTAAAAAACNGGGTATAGATCTAAACAGAATTCTTAACAGAAGAATCTCAAGTGGCCGAAAGACACTTAAGGAATTGCTCAAGATTCTTAGTCATCAGGGAAATGCAAATTAAAATGACTCTGAGATACCATCTTATTCCTGTTAGAATGGCTAGATAAAAAACACTGATGACAGCTTATGCTGGAGAGGATGTGGAGCAGGAGAGGATGTGGAGCAGGGGGAACATGCCTCCACTGTTGGTGGGAGTGCAAACTTGTACAGCCATTTTGGAGAAAATACTTTTTCTAAGAAAAAAAAATTTAGATGGGTGATTATCTTCATTCAATATCATCTTCTGTCACCCATGTTTCTTTTCAAAACCACCTATCAATCTTAATTTTTTTCTTTTGCAGGTGATACATTCATTTTCTAAGACTGTTTTAAAGATTTTAATTTTTGTGTTGAGTTTAACTATATTAATGCCATCGTGATTTGACTTAGAATGACTTCTATTTATCCCAGCTAGAATTTATAATGACTTAACACGTCTTTCAAATCTTGGAAAAATTTCACTATTATCTTTTTTGAACATTGGTTATTTTGTCTCCTTTTCTATGATTCTAATTATTTGTGTGCATGTGCTTGTGCGTGTATAAGACAGCATAAGTTATGTTTCATAACCAAGTTATAACATAAAAAGTTATGTTTCATAACTAAGTACTGTGCACAGTTTAGCACCTTCAGATAATGAAAGACAATGTAAAATGAAAGCAAGAGATCCACTCTTGGATTCTGTTGTTCTCCTCGCCATGTCTGGGGCCTGCTGAAGGTGTCTTTGGCTCTGGCTGTCAGCCCTCTCTGCTCATTGCCTCTGCTTCTTTCCAATACTTCCTGCAAAATTGCAATTGACTAGAATCACCTGTTCTTTCCTTGCCTTTTAAGTCAGTTTTCGTTGGTGTCTCCTGTTTAAGTGTTTTTTCTAAATCCATTCATTGTACTTCTTAATATCACATAAGGTCTTACAGAAACGGAACCCAACTGTTAACAATGGATTACATTTTCCTATTTTTCTATGTGGCATAATGTATCCTTTTATAAATATTCTAAAATTTATGCATACTTATGAATACTTACATTGTTTTCAATATTTCTTACTGCAAAACAAAGACCAGAGAGTAACTTTACATGTATATTATTTTCCTATCTACAAATACTTAAGATTTTGAAGTTCCTAGGATCAAGTTGCTTGATGATATATGATATGAGGAGCTGAAGATAAGGCCTAGTTGATGGCATACCTAGCATTCAGGAAGCTGTGAGATCAGGCCCCAGCACTACATAAACAGGATGTGGTTGCTTATATCTGTAATTGCAGCACCTTGGAGGTGNAGGCAGGAGAATCAGAAGTTAGGGTCATTTCCATACATAGCAAATTTGAGGCCAGCCTTTTTATACATAAGACTCTGAGAAAAAAAAGAAGCAGCAATTAAAAAACCAAAGAGAATATGTACTTGCATTTGGATGTATATTGCCATATTGTCTTCCTTGAAATGTTTACCAGTTTACATTCCAAATATTGCACATGAACATGCCTGTGCCCACAGCCTGACAACACAGTGTATTCTTTTACTTTTGGTATTTGTCAATTTGGTTGTTAAAGTTTGCCTCTTATTATAGTTTCAATTAGTGTTACTGTTTTTGTATGAGAGATTGAACACCTTTCTTATGATCCAAGTTCCAAGTTAGCACACTGCTCTAGGGATTTGTCATAGATAGTCAACATTTCCCAGGGCAAGGTGCAGGGAATCCATGTGAAATTTTCTGCAAAAGAGGAATTGTATCTTACATTTCATTCTTTTGATGTTTCTTTAAAAGCTTTCAGGAAAATGGACAAGTTTAGAAGGGTTTGCTGTGGTTAAAAAAATATAACCATATACAGCCCAGCATTTATCATGTTAGCCAGTTAATAGAGTGTGGTTCCTAACCCCCAGTGCACTCACAACATTCTGTAATATTATCCAGATCCTTTCAATCATCTGACACTGTGCCCACTAAACACTCTCTGTCCTCTGTCCTTCCCTCAGCTGGTATCCTCTATTCTTCTCCTGGTTGCTATGTCACCTTCTGTTTTAGACTCTCATCAGTGGAATTATATCTGTTCTTGGAATGGATTACTTCACTAAGGATGTTTGCAAGGGGCATCCCTATTGTAGCCATATATTAAAAACCCAGGCATTTTAATGGATGAGGAGAACTCTCACATATATATATATATATATGATATATATATAATATATATTATATGCCATTTAACCATTTTTCTATTGATGACCATTTGGATTATTTCCATATTTTGGCTATTTTTAATAATTTTATGAACATCACTGCAGGTCTGTTTTGAATCTTTGTTTTCATCTCTTTGTATATATATCTGGAATTGAGATTGACTTTGTTAAATATCATTTATCTATCTATCTATCTATCTATCTATCTATCTATCTATCTATCTATCTATCTGGTGTGTGTGTGTGTGTGTGTGTGTGTGTGTGTGTGTGTGTGTATGCTTGTTGAGGTCAGAGGATAACTTGTGAGAGTAGGTTCTTTCCTTCCACCATGTGGATTCCAGGAATTGAACTCAGGTAATTACACTTGGTGGAAAGCAACTTTACTTGCTATGCCATCTCCCTTGCCCAGCATTGCTTAACTAGTTAAGAAAGTGCCAAATGTTTTTTTCCACAGCAGCTGTATCATGTTGCATTCTTGCCAGCAATAATTAGGATTATAATTTCCCTTCATCCTTGCTAATAATTGTCCTTTACCTTTGTCCTCATTTGCTGTCTATCCTATGATACCAAAAGAAGCTTGGGAAGGAAAAGGATTTATTTGGCTTACACATCTTGATTGCAGTTTATTATTGAGGGAAATCATGGCAGGAATTCAGGGTAGGAACTTGAAGACAGGAACTGAAGCAGAGGCTGTAGAGGAATACTGCTTTCTGTCATGCTTCCCGTGGCTCACTCAGCCTGCTTCCTTATATAACCAAGGGCCACCCTCCCAGAGGTATGGCACCACTTGTAGTGAAGTTTGTCCTCCCATATCAGCCAGTAATGAAGAAAATGTCACACAGACTTGCCTACAGGCCAATCTGATTAAGGCATGTTCTTAATTGATGTTCCTTCTTCCCAAATGACCTTAGCTTGTGTCAAGTAGACCAAAACTAAGCAGCACAACCATAAGTAAACAAACAAAACCCAAAACAAAACTGCAACTATCCTTGGAAGTAGCAAGAGCTATCTCATTGTGTTATGATTGGTATTTCCCTGATGATGAGTGACATGAGGTGTCTTTTCATATAATTGTTGTATATTTGTACATTTTCTTTTGGGTAAATGTCTACTTGTTCTTCCCTCATGTTCCCCTCAGTTGTTATTTGCTGTTACTATGTTATAGCATTCCTTATATAGCCTATGTATTAATCCCTTGTTAGATATTTGCTTTGTAAATTTTCTCCAATAAATTTTCTCCAATAAGCACATTGTGGTTTTTGTGTTTTGTTTTGTTTTTGGTAGTTTCTTTAAATACATTTGAGTATCCTCTAATTTAGATNAAGTCTGAATTACTTACATTTTCTTTGACTACTTTTGTATAAGGTCTGTGAAGTTTGTTATTAACATTTTCTTTTTAGTTTTTCATGGTTTCAGCTACATATTCTTGACCTTTGATTTGTTTTAAATGAATTTCCAAATTCTTAAATTATTTGTGGGCAGGCAAATCATGATGCTCACTAGAGGCTAGAGGTCTCCTCTGTGGAATTGATTCTCTTTTTCCACCTATATGTGGGTTCTGGGAGTCAAACTCAGGTCATTAGACTTGTGCAGCAAGCACCTTTTCACACAGAGTCATTTTGCCAGCCTCAAGGTAATTGAGAGATATGGTGAATGTACACGCAGTTCTACATTTTGTACATAGATATCCAGATTTTCTTGTTTCATATGGTTGTAGACGTGCATTTTAGCTATAAAATGATCTTGGCACTTTTGATGAAAGTCAATTGACATATGTGAAGGTTCACTTTTGGCTTTTATATTCTGTTGGGTTGATCCACAGCTGTCTATCACTACAGCTTTGTAGTAAGTTCAGAAGTCAGTACACGGGTATCCACCAACTTTATTCTTTTCTTGTCGTCCTGTTTTCATTACTCAAGAGCCTTTCCAATTCCATAGGAATTTGAAGGTAAGACTTTATACTTTTGGGAAGAAATTGTATTTTGATAGAGATTTGGGGTAGTCACTAAATCCTAGGTTGCTTCAAATGTCACTGGCATCCTGGCATTTTTCAATCTCTTATTGATGGTGCAGGCTTTTATACTTATTCAGATATTTAAATTCTTCCAGTATCACTTAATTGCTTTTAGGGGCAGGGTGTTCACTTCCTTATTTCTGCTGCTTCCTATGTGTTCCACTTCTCTAGTGACTTACTGCAAACGAAATTGCTGCCTTAATTTATTTTGCAGATTGTTTGCTGCTATTGTATGAAAACACAATGGTCCTGTGTATTGATCTCGTGCTCTGGAATTTGCTGAATTTGTTAGTGCTAATAATTGTCTTCCAGATTTCATGAATTTTTATATACAGGATCATGTAGCCTCTGAACAGGCACAGAATTACCTCCTCCTTTCCCCTTTGGCTCCTTTTATTTCTTTTACTTTTCCCTTAGGTCATACTGGAACTTTCCGGTGCAGCCTTGAAGAGCAGAACTGAAGTAGTACCTCCTTCTGAATTNTCTGTGGTGTGTGNATGGACCTGGTGAGGAATTGCAGTCTTCAGACACTGAATATGGGCCATTTCACTTTGTATAACTCAGAGGCTTCCAAAAGCATTTGATTATGGGGACAAGCTATTCGTCACATTGGGGAACATAATAGATCAATACCTAGAGTTAATCTACAATACCTATTACAGTAAACTTTCTGGTGTTCAGAAGAATATACTAATTTAAATTTCAACTCTTGACCTTTACATGGTGACTTCACCATTTCAGATATTTTAATTTCATTTGACACATAACAGCTGTCCATATGTAAGGGTGCGTGCTGATACCTCAGTACATGTGTACAAGGTTCAGTGATTACACCAGGGTAATTGGTAGACAATCTTCACCTCAGTCTTTATATCTTTGTTCTGGTAATATTAAAAATCCTGCCTACTAGTTGCTTTGAAATACACGACTAATGCTATTGGTTGTCCTTATTCTATGTGCAATAGAACATTAGAATTTATTTCTCTTACCCTATTGTACCCCCGTACCTCATAACTGTCTTCTTTACAGGCTCACTCTCTAGCATCCTACCATTGCTCTGGTAACCAGTGTCCTCTTTTCCACTTCTGTTATCACCTCTTTCACATGGAAGTGAGAACATCTGTTTTTGTCTTTCTGTGGCTAACTTATTTCACTTAGCACATTGTCCTCTGGGTTTGTCTGTGATACTGCAAACCTCAGAATTTAACTTCTTTTCATGGNTGAATAATATTCCATTGTGTATATACACCATATTTTTCAATATCCGTTCATGTTTTCAATGGATGCCTAAGTTGGTTTTGTGTCTCTGGTCCACTATTTTTAAGGAAGCTGTTATCTGCTTAATCAATTCCTCCGTATCTTTCAGTAAAATTCACAAATTAAAAAAGCAAAAAAGGAACTGTAATCAACCAAACAAGCAGATGTGACTACCCACATGGAGTGAGCCCTGGCTGTTCTGTTGGTGGAGGGGGGACTGTCTGTCTCTTGCTCTGGTGTGCTTGATGTCCTTGCAGGAGGTAGAAGAAATGGTCCACAGCTGAATATTTTATAATTTGTCTTTAAGGACAAAAGACTTGGTGTGAAACTTTGGGTATTTCCTTCTCTGATTGCATTTTCTTCCTCCCTTTAGTACCACTTCTTCAGGTGCACATTTTTCCTCAGCATTGTCAAAGCAGGGAGGGAGGGCCCTGCAAACTCTCTTAGAACTAGCACACTACTAGAAACAAAAAGGATAAGTAAACAAAATGGTNAGAAACCCTGAGTTGCAAATTGGTGGCAGAAAAACAAGCAGGTGGAAGACCTAACAGTGACTAAACAGGCAGGCCATGCTGTCAGAAGGCCTCCGCAGAGTCCTCTGGCCTTGTGGACATAGCCAGGTGATTGGCATTTCTGTGGGATTTACTCATAAAGCTGCCACCAAATATAGTCCTACCCAGCAGGCAGAGGTAGCTCACACTTTCAATCCCGGCACTTGGGAGAGAGACAGGTAGATCTCTGTGAGTTCGAGGCCAGCCGGTTCTACAAGGCGAGTTCCAGGACAGCCAGGGCTATTACACAGAGAAACCCTGTCTCAAAAAAACAAGAGAAACAAAACAAAAATCCAGTCCTACCATTGATTTGTGTTGTATATGGCTCTGTTCTGTCTGGTTTTGTATGTGTTCCACTTGTCTGGAAAGTCAGGCTCACAGAAGGTGGGACTCTTGTTTCTGCTACTCTGCATTGGCTTCNTCAATGACTTCCCACTTGAATACCTGAAGCTCCCCCCGCCCCATTTGTAGTGATGTTGCTTTGTTTGCTCTTTCTATCTTGGGTAGGTTTTAGCCTTACTTACTTAGGGATCTGTTCAGCACATCCTTCTCCAAGTCTTCTTTCTAAGTGAGCCCCCAACACTAAGTGCCCGTCAATCTGTCTCACCTATTCTGAAGATGTTCCCTCAGTGCCTACTAAGTAAGCAGACAGATAAGCTATTTAAGAAGGTCTGGGGATTTACTGACTCACTGACATGTGCTCTATGCAGATCTAGCTAGATTGTATATCTATGGAATGGAAAATATTTAGGGTGGGCAAATTCTTCTNGGTTGCCAGGTTAAAGTGGTCGANTCCCTACAAAAAGCCACAACTATCCACAGCTGACTACAGAAGCCAAATTTGACATCCATATTTCTTTTTGCATTTTGTAACACAAAACTGATGCAGCAAACCAGGAAATCTTTACATTAATGACAGCTGAACATTTAAAAAAACACATGGAGCTCTGATCATAGAGGATGATTATGTGCACACACAAACTACAGTGAAAATTGCTACACAGACACNAGGCATAGCTTGCCTGTTGTGTATGGTGTGCACACTCAGATAGTACTGTGTTTATTTATTTTTGTTACTGTTGTTTTACTTTTATTGATTTTTCATAGATACACAANGCAAGCTGAGGTTTCCTTCTCCCGTGCCTGTGTTCTGTCTCTGGTATATGGAATGCTTTGCCCTCACTGCTCTGGTCGCCTTACTTGTCATGGTGCCCACCTTTCCACAGGAAAAGATAATATAACCTTACCCTGTTTTTCTTTTTTTGTCCCAGATACATTAGAATTAGCTGAATTTAAAGTGTGTGACTTTACACATGTCATGCAAGTACCAATTCATCTTGCTTACTCTAAAATTCTAATTTTACACTTCCGTGTTGTTCACTCATTGTGTTGATGATTTATTTGTATATTTAAAGTTTTTATTCAAATAAAAAGTTACAAAATAAGCCAACTAAAATTTAAACCACTTTAATGTGAAGGTCACTGTAATATTCACTTGGGGTAGAATGGAGGGGCAAGCCAAGGGGAACTTCTACATCCTTGAGTTTGTGGCGATGTTTGTTGAATGGGATTAGTGAGGACTGGAGGAGGCTGGATATATCTTGGATCATCACCAATCACAGTATNCCACAGATCATGATAGCTGCAGACTACTAAGAGTGATCACAACCTTTCAAAGACAAGACACTCCTTTTTGGCTTAGAAGGTNTTGTAGATGTTGTACCCATAAGGGCAGCCTATGTCATGTAGCAGTAACAGTCAACTTGTTAATATCAGTCATAACTACCAATTTCATTTCTGGACCATGCTGCACAGCCATCTTGAGTTAATGGGGCCTCAGGTTATTATAGTCACTGGCAGCTAGGCTAATTGTGGTGGCTTGAACAAGAATGTCCCCTATAGCTCATATAGTTGACTATTTAGTCACCAGGGAGTGGAACTATTTGAGAAGAATTAAGAGGTATGGTCTTGTTGGAGGACGTGTGTTACTAGAGGTGAACTTTGAGGTGTCAAAAGCCCATGCTAGACCCNGTATCTTTCTCTCTGCCTACAGATCAGGTTGTAGAACTCTCAGCCTCTTCTCTAGAACCATGTCTATGCGTGTGCTGCCATGCTCCCCACTATGATGATAATGGACTACCCACTGAGTAAGCAGGCCCCAATGAAATGCTTTCTTTCATAAGAGTTGCCTTCAACATGGTGTCTCTTCATAGCAATAGGAGTGACTAAGCAGAAGCTGTCCCTAGGGAGTCGGGTATTGTGTGACAAGCCTGATCATGCTGTTTGTTAGAGGAATATGGAAGACTTTGAGACTTTGGAGTAGAAAAGAGATTGAAACCTTTAAGCATGACTTAATGGGCCATACTGGTAGGAGCATGGAAGGCTGTTGTGCTGAGAGCAATATAGATTATGACTGTCAGGCTCAAGAGGTTTCAGAAGGGAAGAATATTAGTAAGTGACCTTGTGATATTTGGGCAAAGAATGTGGCTGCTTTCTGCCCTTGTCCTAAAATTCTTCCTGAGGCTAAATTGAAGAGTTGGTATTATTGGCCTTGACAGAGGAGATTTCAAGACAGCCTCTGTCATGTAGTTATTAGTGGTCTCTTTCATGAAGATCTATAATGAAAAGGAGCAAGCTGGACAAAGAAAAATACAAAATGGACAGTTTGAGGAGGAAAGGAGCACCAGGAAGTATAATGGAGTTAAGTCTAGTGCTCAAGGAGATAAAAAGTTTAAAGAAAAGCCTGATGCTAAATGGAATAAAGAGAATGGTGACCTCAGGGAAGGACCCCACCCAGATAAACGTCCAACTGTGGAAAGGAATAAAAGAAAACCTAAAGCAGTAAAGGAAATCATTAACAATAGAGGGCTTNTACCAATGTAATTGAACAAGTAGCCCAAGTTCTAGTCCCATCAAGCACCAGAATTTGGTCACATGGTTCTGGCTTTAGAGTCAAGGATATAAGAAAGGGGTTATAGAATTTTCCTTCAAGGCTAAGGAAAGTCACTGAGGTCAGTTATGTGTCAAAAGTGTCCCTTCATGGAGGCCTAGGGAAGTCATTGTGTGAAGCTGTGAAGGTGAAACATGGATCATTTTGGAGGATCCAAGATGTTGGAGATGCCAAAGTCGCTGGATACCTGCCAAAGAAAGCTACAGAGCGGATGTAGAATAAAGTCCAAGAGAGAGAAATGTGTTTCAGTCAACAAAACTATGATAAAATAAATCCTGCCCTACACCTCTCCAATGATCTAAATCATAACCAGGCAAAAGCAGGAGTGAGACAGATACTTACAGTCACATAGANGCCAGGAGCTTCCCTCAAGACCTCATCCAAAATCTACGGACCAATGTGGCACCCAGGTAGGCACTGGGTGCAACAAACAAAGGTCAAAAGAAAGGTCGATAAACAATTTAGAAAGGAACTTAAACACTTTTAAAAGAAGAAAAACTCAGAGAAGGGACATAATGGATGCATTAAGGCTAATAAAAGCTGACTGGAATGAGGTAGAAAACAAAGACTAGTGGAAAAGAGAAAACAAATCCCTTAAAAGCTAAAAACAACAGCAAAAACCACAGAGCAAAGTTTACATTTGGAGAAGAGGAGGAGAAAAAAACAACATCAACAGAAGATCTGAACATAACAATAAGGCAACTGATGGTGAGCAAATGATGCCTGGAATCTCACGGTGCACAGCTCTGTACAGCCTTTGAAGAACGCTGTCCCTGAGTCTTTTCTCTTATCCAGGTCACATGAAAGAATGTGAAGCTCTCTACATTGCTTTCAGAAAGATGTGTAACATTAATGTAAAACCTGACAGTGACAGTTTAAAAAATGAAAACTATAAAATGACTACCCTTAAGAAAGAAACAGACAGATCTCTGTGAGTTCGAGGCCAGCCTGACATACAGAGCAAATTCCAGGAGAGCCAGAGCTACACAGAGAAATCCTTTTTCAAAAAGTCAAAAAAATAAATAAATAAAAATAAAGAAAGAACGTAAAANTATCAATTTAAATGGTTGTCAGTAAAATATTTCCATACTGAGTAGAACTGGCCATCAAAATCTTCCACAGCATAGTTAGGCTTCACCACAGAATCCACAGATGAGTGTTAAGTATCTATTAACTCATTCAGTCAGCATAGAAGACAGGAGCCAGAAAGGAAGTGTCACACTGGAGGTGGCACAGTGGCAGATGAAGATGTTTAGCATCTACCTCTGATTGAAATATTTTCTCAGAAAAGTGGAAGGAATGGGAGATTCTTTCACCCACAGAGCAATACAGACTCAGAAGCAACAGCTCACAGCCTGTGGAGCCATTCTTACTGAA
Organism: Neotoma lepida; assembly: GCA_001675575.1. Classification (NCBI taxonomy): domain Eukaryota; kingdom Metazoa; phylum Chordata; class Mammalia; order Rodentia; family Cricetidae; genus Neotoma; species Neotoma lepida. The sequence continues at coordinate 42,532 of LZPO01117430.1, forward strand.
ATAAAAACAAGACAAAATGCTTTGTTGCTATGAGTAAGCATTTTTTGACGTTTTGCTAATGCAATGAGTGTAAAATAGATATAATATGAAATAGATATAACATTAAGAGCAAGNAGAACATCCATGACTTTTAAGTGACATAGACTTTTTATGGGGAACTAATGAGACCATCTTGAATGAATATATTCTTTTATTTCATAACACATTGTGGTGGTTAAATATGAATGGTCACCATAGGCTCATGTATTTTAATGTTTAGTCATCTGGGAGTGGCACTACTTGAGAGAAATTAAGAGGCATGGCCTTGTTGGAGTAGGTGTGGCCTTATTGGATGAAATGTATCACTGGGGATAGGCTTTAGGGTTTTCAGAAGCTCAAGCCAGGCCCAGTGCTCTCTCTTCCTGCTGCCTGCAGATCCAGATGTACAACTCTCAGCTACTTCCCCAGTATCATGTCTGCCTGTGTGCCACCATNCTCTATGCCATGATGACAATGGACTAAACCTCTGAAACTATAAGCTAGCCCCAGTTAAATGCTTTGCTTTATAAAAATTGCCTTGGTCATGNTGTCTCTTCACAGCAATAGAACACTGACCACATCATGCTTAGCCTTATTTAAAAATTCAAGGAATATATATTAGAGCATACAGATTATATATATGAATAGAGTCCCNTATAATATTTGACATGTGTATATGCTGCAAATTATTTAAATTACATTAAACATATTTATTTCTTTAAANGATGTTAAATATATTTATCTCTTTAGATTTTAAACGTATATGTTAATGAACTGATGTGTTAAATAATATAACAAGTTAGAGAAGAANTATATTAACCTTTATACTATCAGTATTCAGTAGAACAATGAGTGCTCTACTTAGCATTGGAAAATATTCATGCTTCAGATAGTGGGGACAATTGCCTAAGGACAGTGCTAATTGGAGCTATCTACTACTTACATTGAGTTTGGCTGGGAACCCTAAATTGAGTCTTCTTCTCCAATGAATTTAAAGGACCTCTCAGAGTTATGAGAATGATACTTGGAAATGCGCATTCTATCTCAAATTATGGTACAAATGATTCCAAATGAAAATTTACATGAGGTTTTTCTTTTGGGAGTGAGAGATAGGTGATAACAATAAAATGTTTTTAAAAACACCATAGAATAAATAGACCCTGGCTAACTTAATCTTTACAAATTTTAAATATCAATTTAGGCTTAGAAAGTGTGCTGGATACTTTTATGTCAACTTGACACAAGCTGAAGTCATCAGAGAGGAGGGAAGCACAACTAAGAAAATGCCTCTGTAAGACTGGGCTGTAGGAAACCCTGTAGGGCATCTTCTTAATTAGTGATTGACAGAGGAGGGTACAGCCCACTGTGGGTGGTGCCATCCCTGGACTGGTGGTCCTGGGTTCTATAAGAAAGCAGTTGAGAAAGCTGTTTAGAGCAAGCNAGTAANCAGCACCCCTCCATGGCCTCTGCATCAGCTCCTGCTTCCAGGTTCCTGCCCTGCTTGAGTTCCTGTCCTGACTTCCTNCTATGATGAACATTGATGTGGAAGTGTAAATCAAATAAACTCTTTCCTCCCCAACTTGCTTTTTGTCATGGTNTTTTGTCACAGCAATAGAAACCCTAAGACAGAAAGGGATATTTTACAACAGTCGCCCAGTGGGTGGCTCTGGAGCTTCAGTGCAGGCTAAAGAGCTTAATCCAGA
>LZPO01117430.1:63590-73988 GCA_001675575.1 Neotoma lepida
CAGAGAGCCATTGTATCTGAACATATCAACTGTAGCATGTTAATTATTAGAATCTTATACTGTAGTGAAGAGAAAGTATGCTTTTTAAGCAGCAATGATACATTTAAGAATTATAATATTCAGTTAAAAAATNGCAAGTTTTTTAGCATTTTCAAATTCTAGCATGTTCCTCTTTGAGATTCCAGGATAATAATAAATAATATTCTCAGGAATTCTTAGAAGTTTCAAAATTATGATTATTTTAAACATACTTCTAGCAATCTTCACACCCCATTATTTGGATAGCTAAAGTTCATGTTTAAAGAACAAAATACACTAAGTTGAGTAGTGTTTGCAAAAACTATAGCCTTTAGAAATTAGTAGTCAAATAATGAAGAACATAATTTAAAATTCAAATCTCTCAGTAAGGTAACAGCTTCTCATGCAATCATACAAGGCCACTGCCCTATAAGGATTTATTTTGCATTACAAATGTGTGATACTTTGAGGGAGCAGTCAGAGAACTTACAGGAANCACACTACATNTGAACTCTAAGTGTGAGCTCATTAGTGCACTGTAGCAAGTGAGTGAAGTCTTGAGTGAATGCATATTGTTTGTTATGGGTATGGACATGTCAAGGATCCGAATGTCTCAGATCCATGGGAGTGGCAAATCATCCCCCACTCGGGATGAGTCTCAGAGGGATGGCAAAGACTTCCTCTTGTCCATGTCAGATGTTGACAGAGTGTGCAGAAAATGTCCACTGTAACTTTCTTGCCCCAGATGTTTATGGGAAGACTGCTCCCCTTCAGAGTCTGTGCCTACTGTGATCAGCTAAACCTGGCCCCTTGTTCAGCTGGATGCAACAACCCTTCTTCCCCATTCAGTTGTNTATNATACTTTGAGCTTCTAGTGNACTGTGTCTTNTCCATCAGAGAGTCCAGTCCACCCAATCTCAGCTTTTCTGTCCTTGTTTGTCTTTTCTTCATTCTATCACTGCCCCAGCAAGTCAATCCTGGAGCTATGCAGAAAGNCCCACTATGCACTTTATCACTGAGAACAACTCACTGGGGTCTCTACTGCCCAGAGCAACAGGAGCACTGGGCCATACCTGATGGAGGCTGACCAGGGTGCTTCTCTGGGAGGCTGCTGTCCAGTTCCCTTCAGCTAGTCCAGATCCTCTGCTCTGATTCCCAGTTCTTCCTTCACTGACCTTCTACCTGATGTCAGGAGTGCGCATCGAGCTAGCATCGACTCTGGTTTTGTTGTTAAGCTTTGTTCTTGAAGAATTAATTATTGGTACTAATTATAATATTTCCTCCCAGGTTCTCTAATTCTCACACTGACTTTTCTTAGAATTTGGGATTCAGAAAATGATGTAAAAATTTCTGAAAAACACACACAGATGGAAATCCTGTCTNGAGACAGCATTGAAAGCAATGGGCAGTATGAAGGCACTTGTTTAAACCTCCGAAGTGTGAAAAAAGTGAATGGAGATGTGATGTGACAGTGGCCATTTAATGAGTGATTGGCGACAGAACCAGAAAGCCACAAGTGGGTGGGAGCTGGTGACTGCATTCTGGCTCTTTGCCTGGTGATGGAACTCCAGGGTGTCTGATGCTCTTGAGCACAATCATACACTGTATCAAAAAGATGCTTTGGAAGGAAGAGCAGTAAACACTCAGAACAGAATATAACAATTATTTTCCTTGATGTGGTTTAACCCAGGAGAGGAAGGGAACATTTCTCTGGTCCTGCCTGGGCCCTGAGGTCAGGATGAATCTCTCCCACCCACATGTCCCNCAACCACTTGGTCCCAAATAAACACACAGAGGCTTATATTATTTACAAACTTATGGCCTAATGGCTCAGGCTTCTCATTAGCTAACTCTTACATCTTAAATTAACCCATTTCTATAAATCTATACTTTGCCACCTGGCTTATGGCCTTCCAGTACCTTTACAACTTACTTCTCCTGGCGGCAGCTAGCAGCATCTGCTCAGCTCTGTTTTTTTTCTCCTTTCTCTAGTTAGAAACTCCTACCTAACCTTATTCTGCCTCACCATTGGCCAAACAGCTTTATTTATTAACCAATCACAGAAACACATATTCACAGCATACAGAACGCCATCACCATCAAATGGTTGACCTCCACTGAGGATGGAATTCACACTGTCCTTTCTGTCATACTTGTCCATATTTGGTTACAGAGTCCATCCTGTCTTCAGTCTCAGTCTATCTTCTTTATTCCTTGGTTATGTGAATAAAGTGGAGGTTGTAGCCACTGGGCCAGCAGTGCCACCGGCTGCCTGGAAGCTGGTTAAAATTCTTGCTTTTCTGCAACCTCATCCCAGACCTATCAATCGACATTGAGGAAGGGCTCAGTGGGGTCTGCTTTTAACTAGGCTTCCGAGGAGTCTGTTGGAAGCAGTTTGAGAATCATGGTCCTATAGGTGGAAGTTAAAGACCTCATGTGAACCAAATTTGGACAGTAACTAAAATTATAAAAATATTCAATCTAAAGCAAATATAAAATCTGGCCCCACAGAACCAGCAGTGTTTCAGACAGGGAACTACCACTATGTGCCTGTGGTAATTCCAGACTTTCTTAAGGGTTACAATTCTGCTCCCAAACTNCAGGAATGAACTCAGTCTGAGNACATTCTTCCCTGCAGTGTAATGAGCCTAGTGTGTGGTCACTGATAAAAATCAAATGGGGGCCTGAAGATGGCCCACCAGAACTCACATAAAGGACAAGGTAGGCAAGAATCTATAATCCTAGCTCTCCCACATCAAGATGGAAGGTGCAGTGAGGAGGCTCTGAAACTCAAACTCCAAATGTACACTGTAAATGTGTGCATGTTTCCCAGTGTAGACACACACATGGACACACTAAAACTTTTAAAGAAGAAATCAAGATGGTTTTTTTCCCCCCTTTGCCTTTATGTAAGAGATACAGTTTAGGGAAGCCTGCCCTTTCCTAAACAGAAACAGAGAAAGAGTGGATTGGGAACAGAGGCCAGGGGTGAGGGGTAGATGTGAGGGCGGATGGCATGGTATGGGATGACGACTGTGGCTGGGATATTAAATAAATAAATAAATAAATAAATAAATAAATAAATAAATAAGTAAATAAGACACAGTTCAAGTATTTCTCAGGCTTCTTTCAAGATTTCAGAAAATGGGAAGTAAATTCCTGATTGTCTTGAATCTCAAATTTGTTAGGGTTCATGTTACAGTGAACACAAACATAAGTCTGTATTGTTGGGGAATGTCTTTTTATTGTGATACGATACACAGATCCTAGTCACTGTGTTAACTGTTGTCAGGTCCGAGATTAGCAGTATCACAAGCAGCAGATTCACATTAAGTGGGCGTTGGCCACAACCTTCTGTTTCTAGAACTTATTAATCATCTTAGACAGAAACTCTGAACATACAAACACTAATAACTGCCCACTATTCTTCCCTAAACCTGGAGACCTCTATTTTTCTTGTTCCCACAAATCTGCATAGTCATATGGAAGTGGAATCACGTGGTGTCTGTCCTTTGTGTCCAGCACATCTCACTGTGCATATTTTCCAAATCCATCCATGCTGCAGCACTGAGTGATCCTCCATTCTCTGCATTCATCANATTCACCACATTACTGATCTGTTGAGAGCTATCTGTCTCATTTCTACTCTTCAGCTATTCAGAGTAGTACTGCTGTGAGCCCTGCTCTAGCCATCTTCCTAGGCCTCCTTTCAATCATTTGGGAGCAGCTACACCTAAGACTGGAATTGGGGGGTTGTTTAACTCTTTGAGGTACTGACAGCATGTCTTGAACCATTCTTCATTTCTACCAGCATCATATGAGGCATCCAGCCTGGAATACCTTCATGTACCCATCCCCTGGGATTTTTTAAGATAACAAAATAGGTAAAGGTTAGTTTTTACCTNCAGGTGAAGAGCAGTGGTTAAATAGAAAACAAAAGTAAGAGGCATTACAGGGGAAGATTTGTAGTTTCTTCTTGTTTGGAGAACTTTCCAGGAATCTGCAAGTGCTGCTGGCACAAGCTCCTTTGCCAGTAGGTAACGTGAAAATTGAATTTGCTGTTGGTGATAAAGTTCACGCCTGTTTTCTTTGGGGGGACATTGATTTGAGATTATAGTTTACTGTAACCTGGTAATTTCAGTAATGCAAATGCAACAAAATGTTACTTTAAAATAGAGCATAAATTCAATCAGGGGGCCAAGGCAATTACGGGAACACACTCCATTCGAATGTCCTTCTGGGGCACTGTGGCAGCTGCAGCCAGTACTGAGCAGGGGGGAGCAGCAGCTGCTTACACATGCCCTAGCAAGGCTAGGCTTTGGAACTCTATCATAGAATCCCTCCTGGGCAAAAGAAAGGCCAAAATTGCTGGAGAGGGAGGAAAGCTAAGGGCTCCAAGTAAACTCAATCTTCAAGAACAGCTCAAGGTACTAAGACAAGCCTTGCTGCTGCAGTGCATCCAAATCTGGGCTCNGTCTTGTAGCAAGCAAGGTGATTTAGGTGGNGAAGAGTGGAATCACGCCTATATTTCGCAGTATGTTGGTGGCTTAGACACAGCCCAGATAGGCAACATCTACTAACTTAGCTTTAATTTAGAATATGCTTGAGGCTTGGCCATGCTAAAAACATTGTTTGGGTTTAAGTCACTCGTGGGTTACAAGGCTGTCAATTTTTAGAAGGATGCACCTGATCAATTCAGAATTCTGGGTAGGTAAAGTTTTCTGATAATTGATTACTTGCAGCTTANAGCTTTTGCAATAAAAAGCCTTTCATTGAAAAGTGCATAGTTCCCAATTAGGAACATGAGAATTAAAGGCTCTTGGTCTGGCCTGAGGACTGGGCAGTGAGTAGATCGGTTTCCACTGCCTGGGACTCTCGTGACCTCATGCCCTACCAAGAGCACACACCAGGCAGAACAGGAGCTACCTCACTAATTCAACAAATTGTATCTATGGCCTCTCTGGCCATCCCCAGTGGCCCAGGAGTGTGACTTTTGGTCATTATGCTCAGCTGTATATGTGGTTGCCATGTGAAAAAGCCAAACAAAACAGACACAAAATCAGTTTGTTGTCTGGTAAGAAAGGGGGGCTTCAAAGCAAGGAGGAAGACCCCAATCCCCACGGGGTAAAAAACAGAAAGGTCAATTTAGTTTATTAAAGAGCTGATCCTTTTAGGTTCAGGATATAATATACTTCCTTAAATGCCATCTAATAGGAAATCAGAAACAGCCCAAAAGCACACTATTCCCTCTGGAGAAATTGACACAAAATTAGCAGTACCAGACCAGACTCCAGCCCTTTACAGCNTGGAGTCCTGCCAGGCAGATACCATTTAGCTTCTCAGAGTCAAATTTGGAGCTTGGTCCATGGAGGTGTTCTGGTAGGCATATCTTTATCTCTAACTACCTATGTATGTATTTGTGTATCTATATAGATGCAAAGGCAAGGAAGTTGTATTTTGAAGTAGTCTGGTGGATTCATGGTGTTTTATCAAAACAGCACAAAACATATACATTTCCCTATAGATAACACAGCAGTGAATGTCCATGAACCAGATACTGACCGTGTGGCTTAGCACCGTCAGGACAGACAGACTAAGAAGGTCCATGAAAGGAGAATGAATGGGCTGATTCAAAGGTGAGGGTCCCAGGGCTAAGGTGAGATACGAGGAGGCTTGCCTTAGAGAAGGCTCCCAGTCAGAAGTGTGGTCAAAGATAGCAGGCACTTGTGAAGGAAGAGCATGGTGTGAGCCTAGCCCGACGAGCACTGTAAGAGGTATGATCCAGTCTTGAAGTACTCCTGAAGAGTGAGAATGGTAGCTCTTCAGCACAGAGCCTGCTGTGCAGTAAGAAAGTAGAGAGCAGGGCTTGCATGCACCAGTGGTGTTTGCCAGTGAGGATAGGCACACGTATGTCCTACATCCAGTCTTCATATGAAAGGGACTCCATCCCTGTGTAGCTGGGAAGCAATCTGCAATCTGAGGACACATTGGCCAGTGAGACCATGGGACTACATAGTAGGCTCACAACAATGCTCAGAGGTTCAGCATGGTCTGTGAGATCTTCCCACAGAAGTGAGCTTGCACATCCTTCCTAACAGCACAAAGGTGAGGGGTTGGAGACATTGCAGCTAAAGGGACAGTGTGCTTAGAAGTCCTGGAGCTGAAATGATATGCATGGTGTCTGTGTGGATCATGGAGGACTAACCTTGGGCACGCTCAGCACCGTACAAACCATGGGACTGAGCTCCTGGGTCCTATGGTGCCAAGAAACCGAAGGAAAACTGAAGGTGCTTGGCTATGAACTGAGGTAAGAAAGCCCTGGAAACAGTGTGAAGGCAGATGGGAAGTAGGAGAATTGCAGACACAGGAAACAGAGTCTGAGGAACCACACAGTTCAGTGAGGTGGTCCAGCATTATGCCATTGTGGGACCCAGGGATGGTACTGGTTTGGGAGAGGTCTACAGGTTCTGAATTTTTGCTACATAGGAAATAAAAAGGCAATAAGAAGCAAGGATGATTTGAGAATGCAAGTCTTGGTGAGGAGGCCAGAGAAGGGACATTTTCCATTTGAGCTCTGGACAGAAGAGCTGGGAGTGCTGTACTGTACACAGCAATGTTGGAAGGCTATGGACACACCCATGTGGGAAGGTCCATTGGATTGTTAGGAAGATGCTAGGAAAGCTGCAGTGATGCTCAGGACTGGACGTACAGGTTTGAGCATAGTCTAACTTTCAGCAGTTATACGGACATGTGTTAGGACCCCAGTGATTCTATTTGTTGTTGTTGCTGCTGTTGTTCCATGTGGAAAGTGAGTTTGTGTTCTCAAGATAGCTGGTGCCATTTCCCCTTTATCGGAAAGCAGAATGATAAAGCAGTGCCCTTGGTGCAAGAATGGAGAGGAGAAAAATCAGCTTCTTTGAAACCTGCAACTCACTGTGAATTTGGATCAGGTTCTTGGTGAGTGCTGAGGCTTAACACCGGGTATTTAGAGGAGAAAGAGAAAGGAATCAGAATGCTTACCTNACTTTAAAGACACCCTTAACAAATCCATGAAATGAACCTGAAGGTTCCTCCTCATGGGGTCTGGCCTCTCAAGCTAAGCCTCACTTTTAGCGAAGGAACGTCTGAATGNCTTTAACCTAAACAGGTTGTTTGTTTCTTCAGTGAGGTGTTCTTCCCAGAGAAATCTGTTGTTTAGTGTATACAGGTTGATTTGGTGGAATGATATTTGTGTGCAGTGTTATGTAAATAGAGTTACAGCCCATCTTTCTGATAGAAGCATAGGCTATAATTAGGATTATGTGCCCATGAAGAGAGGGGTGTGTGTGTGCGCATACGTGCATGTGGAGGGCCAGGAGGTGGGAAGAAGCATAAGTGAACCCGTGCTAAAGTTCTTGATGTAAAGAAAGTCNCCAATTCACAAAGGAATTTGATTATCTCTATCCATTATACACACACAGTGAGCGAGCGTGCTCCTCGCCATCTGTCATCGATTTCATTTACATCACCAGCACCTGGCCTGTTTATCTGCTACATTCGTTTCTTCACCCAATTCTTACGCTGCTTTAATAAAATACAGAAATGTTATTGTTAAAAACCAATTAATTTACAATCCTCCACAGAGATAGTATTACTTATAATTCAATTTGGCTTCTAATGATCTGCTTTCTTGCAAAATGACTTAATTCTTGTGTCAAAGATTAGTTATTAGATATTACCCCGCTGTACCAGCCGTGCACTGCTGAGGCGGCAGAGCAGCTTGGGATGTCCCTGGCCATTAATCAGAAGTCGGAATCTTTGCTTATTTAACTCTTCAAGGACTTGGTCACAGGTTTACTTCCCTTAACTCCCTNGGTTGATTATTCCCTTAACTCTGTTAGGTTTCTCTTTATCTTTAATTAAAAATTTATATGCACATACATAATTTGAAAGTTTCCCTGGCTCGGTGTATCCGTCTACATTTTTATGTGACTGTTTCCTACACATCTGACTTTCCTGCCCAGCCATTTTGTGAATGAAGTGTGTAAGGATCCCCACTTCATAAACTCTGGTCTTTAGCTGAGAACTTGTTTGGATTTTCCATGCAAGAGAGCGGGAGGGGTGGTGTTGGTTCCCTCTTCTTGCAGATTATCTGCACCCATACGCAGGCAGGCCTGCTCAAGAGAGGCAGTCTGGCAGCCCTCAGCCACTTGTCCACACATTTCACAAATGGAATTGCTAAACATATGGCTATAGCCAGCATATTCTAGAAACATCAGCTTGGGGTAGAGGTATCCGAGAGAAAATTTATTCTTCCAGATTGAAAATCCTTAAATGCCTTTAAAATACTTTTTCAGTAAAGCATCCTTAAGCTGCTTATGTCTTCACTTCTTCATAGCTTCTGATGTAACCCAGAACTGAGCGTGAGAACTCTATTTCCTTTGTCAATTTAATTTTTGTTGTACACAACACAGACTACACATTCAGCCCTGGAAAACATATATTTAAAATGTCACACTCCATAGGCAGAGAATATAAACTTTAAGCATTTATACTTATAAAATATTTTCAATCATGGCTATAAAGACATAAACCTGCCCTAGGTAAACTAGTTAGGTGCTATGAAAAAGATAGGAAACCATGACAATAAAGACAGGATCAGTTTTTACCTGAGTAGGGGTGTTTTCCTTCAACTTGCCATGACTCAGTTCGTTGAGCCTGAAGAGGCCAGAGAACTCAATAGAATGGACAGAAAGCAGAGCTCCATTTGGCTGTGAAGGGGAATTCTTGTTGTTAATGAGCTAAGATGCCACTATTCTACATTGACAAAACCTAGTTTTTAAGCCGTTCATTTGCTCGGCTTATACTTGGCTTTAGTTTGATGAAGTGTGGCTGCTGCCAGCTCTGANCCACTGCTGTGTTAAAGCGACAGGGGGGATTGAAGTGGTGGCAGGTTCACTCTGCCTTGTCTGGATTGCACCACATTCAAAGCAGGAAATGCTCATTATTTTGCAAAGCCAGAGGACCCAGTTCTGTGACAGGGAGAGTCAGAAACCCAATTTGTTCTTTGTACATGACACTAAGGGAAGTAGGCCTAGCCCCTCACCTCACTTACCAAGTTTCTACAACTATTTAGACCTATCAGTAAACTCTAAGAGATTTTGTCTCTCATCTGGAATGTTGCTCTTGGAACCCCAATAAACTATAGGCCTAATTCTAAGCATCTTGTCCTGTCTGCTAATAGACATTCCATACCTTTCTGCTACTGAAATCAAATCCAAAAGCTCATTCTGAATTACACCGGGCTGTCTTAGAACTTGGGANAATTAAAAATTAAATCTGAAAGATTCAAAGAAAGAAAATCACAGAACATTTGTCTCAAAATAGGTTTCCTGGTTTCAGTAGCTCAGATTAGTGTGANTTAAACTTCTTTTGGGATAATAAATAATAATTCACATTTCCGAATGATTGCTCTATATGCAAAATAGGGATGGGAACTAAGTAAAAATTGTGTCGTCCCCCCCAAGGAATAATCCCCCAATAAGTCCTGTTTTCCAAAGTTGATTCCTCAAATTCAGACAATGCATCATCAACCTCAGAAGCAGGAGTTGAGCCAAACCAGCCGTAATCTAATATGGAAATGTAGTCCTGGCCCCAGCACTGTGTCATTCTTCTGAATGGGCTCACCTGCACCCATCCCTCCTAGGAGAAAATTTCAAACAGAGTTAGCTCCTTAAACCTTCTAATTAAAATGAGAACTCCCCAGGCTTCCATGACTCAGCCTCAGAAAAAGATTATTAGGAATTTAATGGGGGAAAATATAGCATCCCAGACCATCTGTGACCCAGGGCTCTGTGCGAATTTAAAGAAAACTGGAGGGAGGCAGCACACACTCCAACGCACGCTCGAGGAGTGCTTTGTAGGGGCTGCAATAAATCAACATAGTTAGAGTACAGCCTTTTTCAGATTTAATTACTGTTACATAATTATTAGCAAAGCATTCTCCTCTGAAACTGTAAAACTCATTACATCAAAAATCCCCAAGCTCCTGATGGAATTTATGAACTAGTTCCTTCCTTCCTAGCTCTGGGAAAACTGTGGAATAGAGTCCAGATTTGTCTNCGGCTTTTTAGGAGCAGAGGGGGATTCCTCCCCCTGCCTGGTTTGCGCCATTTAAATGGGTTTCTGGATTGAGTTTCTTATGGATCATTCTCTTAGACATTTATGTACATTCTCACCTAACTANGTTTCCAAACGATTGTGTGCCATTGCTAGGTAGAAGGTGTTGAGCAAGGGAACTTCCAAGTTTGCTGACAAGAAGTTGGCAAATTTTCAAGAGAATCTGGGATAAATGGTTTTTAGGTGTCTGTGATTGTTGTTGTTGTTGTTGTTGTTGTTGTT
>LZPO01117431.1:0-16613 GCA_001675575.1 Neotoma lepida
GAATTTGGAGCTGTGTGTCTCCTGATACAGAGAAGATTGTATACAGTAGGCTATGTGCTGAGCACAGTGAGAGCAGACAAAGCCATTACCTGTTCATTCCTTGGGGACCTTTTCACTTTCAGCATGGCTGAACTGCAGAATCCCAGAAAGTTTTTCACAGACAGATGTGAGAGTCACATCCCAGACCNCCCCAGTTGAAATCTTGACAGTAAGACAAAATACTGGAATGTCTTGCAACTTTTACATTGATTCTGTCATTATATGGCTAGAATTGAAAAATACTATAAATTTATTGTAGAATTCCATTTCTTGCCCTACTGGATTAAACTTTATTTAACAATTAAATTTATGGGATTTTTTTAAATCACCATTTCTCCTTGCATCAAACAGAGTTAGATAAATGAGTATTTTAAATCCTGCACTCCACCTGCTTTTAAGCCCTACAATAATTGGTATCCACACAGTCTAAAGACCAGCTTTGGAAGGATGTTCACTTCTCAAGTGTTTCTAAATGATGCTAGAGCCCAGTTTCAAGCAACTGAGTATGCTGAGAAAATTTCATAAGTGAAGTTACAGTGGACAGCCCTGAAAAGGAAACAGGCATGTGAGCCAAACCCTGCATCACAAGCTCCCCAGGGGAAGAGTTCTGTGTTATTCTGCATTGAATTTAATTCATGGTATAAAAGGCAACAAAATATTAATTAGTATATTAATTAATTCACTAAAAGCAGTGAACAGATCTAAGTATATTTGAACATACAAAAAATGGGTTTGAGGTCAAGATGTAAAATGATGTGACTCCATTTTAGTGAGTCTCTTCTGGAGATTGCTAAAAATATACTGTGACAAGGGACAGAGACGAAGTAGAATGAGAGCTGAGAGATTGCAGTGGTCACCCAAAGAGGTGATAGTGGCTGAGGCTATGAGAAAAAGGGCAGTGGGTAGAGCTTGGGCACATTCTGAAGGTAACACTGGTAGTCTCAAGATCTGTTGTGAGGAGGAAAGAAATAGCCAAGATGTCTACGTCTCTACCNTCAGAGAACNCGGGATCGCTGGGGATCTAACGTATGACCAGGAGTTCTAATCAGGGAGAGTTATCTTTGGTCACACTGGAGAGCATGCTTCCACTTGGAGGCCCTCAGCACACAAGTGGCTCTTGAGGGCATGAGCTGGATGCGGTCACTGCAGTGGGGTGTGAACAGGACAGTGTGTTCCCAGCCTTTCTTCACACTTAGTGCTGNTTCTNAGGCCTTCCTACAAGTGTGTGCTGTTAACAAGAAAGGTCCCCACTGGTTCAAGGATTTGAAGTATAGGTCCCCAGTTGGTGGCACTCTTTGAGGAGGGTGTGGTGTCCACAGGAGGTGGGCCTTTGCTGAAGGAAGGTTTGAGGATTGATGGCTTTGCTCTACGTCCTGTTCTCTCTCTGCTTCTTGTGTGTGGATGACAAAATGTGAGTGGCCCCTTCCTGCTCCTGCAGGCAAGCCATGCCGTCTCTGCCATTACGGACTCTAGTTCTCTGGAACAAAAGCCAAAACAAACGCTTTTTATTTCCAGGTGTCAGGTGATACTTGATTCTGCATCACATAGTTTATAGCCCTGCAACGTTTTCCCACATTCACCAGTACCAAGGGATTAANAAGGATGTGGAAAACAGGATGAGAATTCCTACAGAAGATCAAAGAAAGGGAAAAAAAATCACCAAGCATTGGAAAATATGCTGAGCTCCACTCAGTAAAGGCCAAGAAAGACAAGCCATTTTGGAAAACCCTGAAGGTTCAGGAAATGTGGCCAGTTTCACAGTGTGTACAACTCATGCATTGTTGTTGTTAGCCTTTGAGTGATGAACAAACTAAGTTGCTTTTGGCCATGGTGTTTGATCACAGCAACAGAAAAGTAACTACTACAGAGGTATTTATGATNGATTCTGTAATATCATATACTAGTCATTAAATCAACACATAAACTATCAGACCTATGCATTCTGAGATGTGTTCTTCTCTATGTAGACTTTGTAATGGGAGGGTTCACAATATGTAGAAATATACTGCCTTGCTGAGGCCTAGTGATGAACATTATACTGAAAACCCAAAGCTGAAATGCCTCATTTTGGAGGATGCTGGTGGTGAAGACACGTTTGGCTCAGATTCACCTTAGAGTTAGTAGACTGAGTCCCTCTCCGGTTCCTCAGTAACACTGTTTGCCCTCCCGAGGACCTGAGCAGAACAGAGAAGGAGAGGGTAGAGTCGCTGTCCCTGCTTAGCCAGGGACATCTGTCTTCCTGTGGCTTACAAGCCTTCAAACATGAACTGAATCATGCTACCTGTCGTCATGGCTTCCAGGTTACACACAGGAGAGCAAGGGGCTTCTTGACCTTTGTAAGTATGTGAGCAAGCTCAAATGAAAAATGTTTCTCTACACAAAGGGGCAGATGGACAGAAAGCAGGTCATTGTAGATGCAGAACACTCATCCAATACTCCAGAGTTTGGGGCCAATTTCTTAATGAACCGAACGGGCTGATACCCCTCAACTCTGTCAACCATTCAANTGAACCAAACATTCTCTGAGTCTCCCATCAGTACTATTAAGTTTTGGCNAAGGGCCCATGTTCATATGAGTTTGTGTATAACAAGTCATCTGGGTTGCAGAATCGAGAACTTTCTTTAAAGTACTCATGGTAATTCACAGTGTAGCTCAGCTTTACTCTATGTCAGAAAATACAGTCTTTAGCTACTGCCTTTTAGTGGAAATAATAAATTCCAAACCAGTCTCTTCATGGCGTTGGGAAAGCACTGGGGCTTGTTATCCGATGTGCATTTGTGGGCCCCACTCTGCAGTGTGTGGATGTTTATTCATGGGTGCCCAGCTCACCCTTGTATTATCCACTTCCATAAAATGAATGATTTCACGAAAGTCATGGCTTTGATCATGGACACAAAACATTAGGAACACACAGATAAAAGATTTAGTCGTTTCACACAAATCACATGCAACCAATATTTTTTCCATTGTATTTTCAATATGTTACAATGTTTTATAGCAAATAATTGACAATCATAATTATTTTTAGCTGCTTCAGTACTATTTATTCTACTGCATGTTATTTAGAGATTATATAGGGGTTTTTATACCATCAATCCAAATATTTGAGATAACCTGCTCAAAAACTAAATATACTGTTATTTGCTTGTAGCAAAGGCAATGTAAGGANAGAATCAGTAATTTGTTGTATTTTTTATGTAAATCTGTGTAATACATTGTTGACTCTACANACTAAGGAAATAAATGTTGTAAGTATTTGGTTGACCAGAAGTGTCATTTAAACTATGCTCTTTTTAATCCAACTCTGCCATGGTCAAAGATAAAATCACCTTACAGTTAATTAATTCACATTTGGTTCTGACTGACCCTCTGACAAGATGGGCTGGGTATGCCGCCCTCTAAGTGAAAACACAAAGACTTACAAGTCTTTTCTTCAGAATACCATGAATTAATAAGACCTACTTACAAAAATTGAGTTCAAACCAGCCATGGAATAGCCCCATGACTGTCCAGCGTGCAAGTACTACATTCCTTTCTAATCATTTCACAGCAAATCAAAGGAGGTTTAAATGCTTGAGCCTCACTGGGCAGTCTAAAGAAACAATGTATTCCTGAATCCATCCCAAAATGATTTATATCTGTCCTCATGGTGACCTTACCTTGAGCTGTGCGCCTTTGCCCACACCTGGTTGATGACTCCTTCTTCCTTGGGACCCAGCATGCCAACCACAGTCTGTTCTGTGACACATTTCCTCGGTGATGGATCCAGGGAAGTAGCATCCCCAAAAGGGTCTGTAAAAGACAACAGCAGACTGGTGTGTGCGAGTGGACATCTGGCATGCAGTAAACGCATTTGGGAAGCTAATAAACCTCTCATTGTGAACGACTCCTGAAATTGATTCTAATACGAGCAGTTGGGGGAGAAATTGGCTTTTAGGAAAGTCATTNAATGTCATATAGAGTCCTTTTCCACAACCCAGTTAAACTGCTTAGCTGCTTACAAAGCAAATCTAGCCCATTTTGATTTGGTGATTAAGCAAGCTGTTTAGGTGAAGGCTGAGCACTAGGTGTGGGTAAAAGTGTATCTCCACAGCATCAGTAGCAGGATTTGAACCAGCAGCCAGTCTAGAGCTAGGTGGCTTCACTGTAAAAGAAGGAACAATGTTCACTCTGTTTAGGATAGTGTTTGTTAGATTTCTCAGCATTGGCTTCAAGTTGTGTGCTTTCTACAAGCCTAGTCTGAAGGAAAGTCTCCTATTAATCCTTTAGGCTTACCAACAGGACTTATATTAATGAGACCCTGACTAAAAGGGACTCAATGGGTCACAGGTCTCACCTTCGGGAGACAGACCTCTAACCAAAGATCAACATGAAGTATCTGGATGTGGGCTGTGAGAGGGGGACAGTGACTCTGTAACTCACTCAGGACCTTGCATCCCAGGGCCACCGATGACATTGGAGGGAGTCAGAAAAGGCGGTAGCATGACAAAGCAAATGTTGACAGTACTGAGAGAGGATAAAGACTCGCTAATGTCTCCTCAGCGTCTCCCTCCTTCCCGTTTTATTGTATTCTCAACGNTGCACGGTCAGTGAGGAAACAGCAAGAAGTTTAAAAAAAATCAACAGCTATCAATCTTAGGGGTCCTAAGGGGAGGTAACACTCTGAAGAATGTTCTATTCCATAGCCTTAGAAGGAGCTTTGGAAAACAAGCATAAATTTTAACATAAGACACACTTAAGTTCAAATACTATTTTTGTTACTCACTAGTTGGATGACATTGGACAAGTTATTTTCCTCACTAAGCCTGGCTTCCTCGTTTGAAAAGCAAGGGTTTTATTACTTGCCTAATTGGATGCTGTAAATAAAGAGAATAGCACACAGTTGTGACAACTTCACAATCTCTTTATAGACATGTGTAAATATTTTTAACTCCTGTGTCTGAAGCAGAGAAGAAATAGGAAAAAAAAAATCTAAAACCTCGTATAAAGACCATGCGAACCTACACCTGAAATACAACCTCACTAGGGCTGAATATACACATTCTAGAAGGTAGGCTTCATGACAGTCCACAGATAATAAATGCAATTAGAGATAAGACATCCCAACAGGAGTGCTTGTTACAGGAGGTGAGAAACCCCTGAGCCTAGAGCAAGGCTCTCCGGGAATTCCTTGGGCTGACAAGCTTGTGGTGTTTATTTGCTTGAATTTGAATCGAGGTGAATGATATATTAAGCAAGTTTATAATTTCACAAGACAAACGCTTGAAGACTCAGCACAATAGCGGCCACAGACACCAGCACTGAGCACAGAATGACCGCTGCCTGCCTGATCACAAGTTCAGGGGAAGCTAGCAAAAGCACAGCAGCCTTGCCCGGAACAAAGCAAAACTTAATCTTCCCTACCCATTCCTTTATGGTTCCAGAGAGAGCGACCTTGCTTAATACCTTGTCCTCCATAAAAAGGGGTCATCCCGCGGTCAGATCATAGAAACCCGTGCCCCCTGACACCGAGTCACCAATCTCTGACGAGCAGTGGTGGAGCCTTGCCTGTGATTCATCCACTTAGCTGAAAGCTCCTGCCTTCCTGAGACTGCACACAGCAGTTCTAAATCCTGGCCATGTTTCCTACCTAGTAAAGCTTAATGGAATTAGTGTGCTATATGGGGCAGCGTTCATCTTGTCTCGTAATCATTTGTGAATGAATCTGAAGTGTTTTTATCAAATGATTTATCAATGGTTAAAATACACTAGAATATATTTATATTTGTTAATAAAATATGAGACATTGTTTATATCATTATAGGTCTTCTTAAGTAGAAAAATAAAGGATAGAGATGAAAATGGGTAGATGGTGACAGATGATAGATAGATAGATAGATAGATAGATAGATAGATAGATAGATAGACCAAAAACTATAGTAATAGATAGAATTCTTTTCTTCAAATATTAGGAATAATGCAAGTATGTCTACTGACACTATGTCTATGAAGTACTGTCTCAGTGGTCTTAGTTAGCTAAGCAAATCAAATAAGGAAATTTTGAAAAGCATGAATATTGGAAAGAAAGGAAAAAGTACAAAATAGAAAACTGTCACTTTTCATAGATGGCATGATTGTTTACAAATGACTCATCAAAATCTACAAATAAGTAAGNGAATTAGTGACAAGTTTATCAAGAACAGAGTCAATGTCTACTAATTAATGATAATTTTATAATCTACCATTAAAAATAGAAAATGAAATAAAAAAATAGCATCATTGCAATAGCACCCAAAATTTATAACATATAAAACAGGGAAAATTAACTCAAAATCCACAGGCTGAAAGCACTGGGGAAATATAAACACAATCATGCCTGTCTCCGGAATATCTGCTTAAGTAAGTATTATACATTAAAACTCCGTAAAGACTATTGTGATAATTACAATTAATTCTAATCAAATACAAAGCAATCCAAATCAACTCCAGCAGGATTGTATGCAGAAAGAGATGTGTTCATTCCAAACGTGCTTGGGATAGCACAGAAACATAACATGAGTTGAGAGAGTCAGAAAATTAGGAAGAATCACATGATATCAAATCTGCATGCTAAGCCATGACAATCAGTGACACTAAGAATGAGTAAACACATTGATCAGCAGAGGAGGGCCACAGATGTAACTGGCTCTAGCCTTATTCCTGAGAAGATACAATTCAAGTCAGATCTTAAGATCTAGAAGGAGAAGGTGGACTGCCTCTAATATTCAGAACTTGACTACGAAGTCTAGAAATTGATTCAAGAGTGGAGAGTTAATTTGCTATTGTCTAAGAAACAAAGTCATTCAGAATTAATAGAATATTTTTACACATAAAACTGAGACGACTGGTCTACCTGTGTAACAAGGAAAGGTCACTCAGCATCCCACCCCACATACAAGTTAACTCTAGACAGGTCATGGATCTACGTGCAAAACTCAAAACCTGAAAATATCTAGATGAAAGAAAAAAGAAAATGCTGTTATTTGAACATAAGTTAGATCTAATTTTATGAATTAAATTATACTCAATTTAGATAATAATAGATATGTATAGTACCCAAAGTNTGGTTCACAAAAGACAAGTGAGGGCTGGAGAGATGGCTCAGCAGTTAAGAGCACTGACTGCTCTTCCAGAGGAGTGGAGTTCTGTTTCCAGCTCCCAAGTCAGGCAGCTCACAACCACCAGTAATTCCAGCTACAGGGATTAGAGTCCTTCATCTGGATTCCATGGGCACCTGCACATCCATGTGCAAAGATGAGATGTGCACACATAGACATCATTAATTTTTTAATTTAAAAAATAAATTCTCATCAAAAGCAAGAACCCCTCCTCTTTAAAAGATTCCGCGGAAAGATACGTGTTTAAAGAGATGGCTCAGCTGTTAAGAGCACTTGCTGTTCTTCNAGTGGACCAGTATTCTTTCCTTCGCACCCATATCAGACAGCCCATGGCTACCATAACAGCCCATAACTCCAGCTCCAGAGCTACTTCACTGACACTCTCAATGGAGTGCCAATGGACAGTCTCAATGAAGCATACCATGTGTGATGCCATGTGTCTGGTCCTCCAGTATCCCCACACTTGTGTTTCAATGTGAAATGGCTCTCCAGTACGCATCCCACCCAGAGACACCTCAACTTCCCTTCTGATCTCCTCTGTTTCCTTAAACAGTAAGTGAGTTCTGATTTCCTTTCCATAAACATAGACTCTTGGTCTCTGATCTCCACAGGAATACCATGGCACATGCATGCCACCTTCCACAAGAGCAACTCACACACACACACACACACACACACACACACACACACACACACACACACAAACACACACACACATAAGTAACTATAATAAAATGTTCTTAAGCTGTATACAAAGAAGACAATGACTATAAACGAAGATAAATAAAAATAAACAAAATGTTCTATCATAAAGTGAGATAAAGGAATAGATGTCTATATATATCTAGAAATCATATTCATCTAAATATCCCAGCTGTGAGGGGAGAATCTTTGCCTCTTTCAGACAGGCTTGAAAGGACTTTTGCTTTTAACTATTTTAAACTCAAGACCCTGTTGATGCTGTGCTGTAAGGAGCTTCATCAAAATCTACAAAAGCACCACAAAGAAGTTCCATGAAGATCTGCCCCATGTTGGCAGAGTCTGCAGCATCCTGGTTGCCTTCAAATCCTGTCTCTGATGAGTTTGTAGCCCAAACACCAAATTGCTTAGAACTAATGCCCAACTCATGNTTTCCAGGTGGCAAGGCATTCCCCAAAACGCACAGATGTATTTGGAAGGTGAGTTTGTTTCCTAGTTTCTCAACTGCACATGGGGATGCACCTGTACTTTTCCCAGGACCATTGCACTCAGTTTTCTGATTCTCCTTCACTTGCGCATGCCTTTACACCATGGACTCTGACAGTGGTGCATTGTGTCTTTGGCTGGTGCACAGCATGGTGTCACACCAAATAGATCTATGCGTCCTTTAGAAACAGTAAGTCCTTTCTGCAAAAGGTATCCTGCAAACAGCTGTCTTCCATGTCAAAGCTACGGGATCACTTTCAGGGTCTCCAGACAGCAAGCCTCTATGCCTCCTTTCTTCTGCTGGGATAGCCAGATAACACTTAAGTGACACAAAGATTCCCTCCCGGGCTATATTACCTAGAGATGAATAAAACTCAATACATTATTGTAAACACAGAGATGCTCTGATTTTGACAGTGGGAGGGCTTCAAAGTGAAGAACAGGAGCACGGGATGGTAAAGTGAGAGGGTTGGCTGCAGTGAATGGAGAATCTATCTGTAGAATTCCACACAGCATTGTATGAGAGAGGGATGCCTTCACGGATACAAAAGACTTGCCCTGGGAGTCTCCTCAGATCTCAAGACAAAAATCATTGCTATCAGGCCTCTTTCTGGTGTAATACACCTGGCTCACTTCATATCCAGGAAAGCCAAAATGGGCACTGTCTTTAAAATCAGTTTATTGTGGACTTGTATTTATATACCCCCAATGCTTGTATGTCTGCTTGCTAAACCTTGTGTACTGTTTGGCTTCTCCTCTCACACCTGCACTTAATACCCTTTCATTTCTTCCTCTGATGAGGGGCTGACCTACTTACATACCTGCCCATGATCTCCCAGACAGATCCTTAGTAAGTATGCTAATGCTGTGNTGAGCATCTGCANTCCCAGCACTCAGGTTAAGGAAGGAGGCTAACTCATCTNCACAGAGCACCAACCAGCTATGACTTCATAGACCCTGTCAACACCTCCTCCCTGAACAGAGATTATCAGTGTGACCCACCACCATTCTTCTAGCCTATCCGCTTTTAACTCCTTTCATCTTCCTTACTGTATGCTTAGCTCCATCCCTGACTTCATGCCTGAACTTCAGGCATCCTGAAAGTTTTCAGCCATCCATACTTAATTTTCAGTGCCAGAGATTGAACCCAGGGCTCCATGCATGCTAGACAATCAGTCTACTACCACACTATATCTCTAAACCCTTAACTCATATATTTATCCAACCATAAAAGCATGTAATAACATCCATCATGATAAGAACACCAACATGATAATATTTCGTGTTAATTCACAAACACAATTTTACCTGTTTATTCCCCCAAAGCTGTCAATGAGGGGCTCGATGAATTTGAAATCCACAACAAAGCATCATCCTGGTTCTCAGGACTTAAAGACAATTAGTGNCAACCACATTCATTTAGTTTAGCGATCAAGTAGGAAAGAATGAGGGCCAAAAAAAGCGTGGGACATGCAAAGTACTTGTCTTGAAATGGGATGACCTAGGAGTGACAAGCTGGGCTTTCCCCTGCTTCCTTTAATTCTCATTTTTCCTTTGCACCACAGGAATATGAAGGAAGAAATCTGGCATGCCATGTTTGTCANGTTCATATGAGCAAGCTATGCTGGTCAGGGTTCTCTTGAGGAACATAACTAAGAGGATATATATGTATTTAAAAGGAGTTTATTAGACTGGATTACATAATATGGTCTGGGTAGTNCAGCAATGGCTGTCTCACACTGGAGANAGTGAGAACCTGGTAGCTATTCTGCCCATGAAGCTAAATGCCTCATCAGTNCCAACCTTGCCCTAAAGATTTACAGGATTCTGAGAGAGCCACTGGTCTCCAGTCCATGTTGGAAACACAGAGAAGCTAGGTTCTGATAATAGCAAAGGACTAGAGCAGCAGTGATGGCAACAATGGAGTAGAGGACATTGTCAACAAGATGACAATGTGATGTNACCTCCTTTCATCTGGGATGACACTACAAGATGCCTGGCAGGTACGGCTCATATTGAGANTGGGTCTTCCCTCTTCAAACAGTCTGACCAAGAGAATCATTCATAGCTATGCCCAGAAGCTTGTTTCTTAATTGATTACAGACCCAGTTAAATTGACAGCAAAATTAACCAGAGGATTGCCAAGGTGGAACATGTAGCAACTGCGGTCATGGAAGCCATGACCAGAAAGATAGAGAGCTTGCCTGCAGGAAGATCATACATTACCCAAACAGAGACAGCTCTAAGTTATAAAGAGATGCCTAATGAATACCATACACACTCCCCACCACTGCCATGCAGCACCACACCAGAGCAAGGAATCCATGTGATACTGAACAGTGGGTGGTCCAAAACAAATCATTTCTCTTTATGCACTAATTGTCTCCGGCACTTTGTTTCAGTGAAGGAAAGCTGACTAAGATGTGAATGAACTGGAACAGGAAACNACAGTTCATTTCCTTCTTTTTAAAAATGTTTGTAGACAAAGAAATGCGACCTCCTTTCCAGTCTGTACTCACAGAACCAAATGTCCTAACCCTCAGAGCAATAACAGAAAATGTTCTCCAAGNGCGGGTCGGAATCATTTTTGAAAGTAGTTTGTTTTATTTACTCTTTGACAATCTCATCTACAATGTATCTTGATCATATCCACCCACAGCTTTCTCTTCCCACTATGGTCAGGTCACCTCGCAATCCTCCTCCTCCTATCTTTATGCCTTACTCATTTTTATAGAACACTGAGTCCAAGTAATGCTGACCACATGTGTATACATGTATGTGGAAGGGTGGGGCAGATCANGATCATTTAAAAGCCCCCACTATCACCTATTTATAGGTTTGGGGTCAAAGTGAACTGGTTGAAGTTGAAACAGCTACGTTCTCAAGGGGCCAACATGAGTGAAAAGCTGACTCTGTCATTGGGTCTGAAGTTGTAATTCTCCAAGTGTTAGATGGTTGTACCATCATTGTTCAGCTACAGAATCCACCTATAAGGAGGCAGCTGCCATGTGTGGTAGAAAGTGAGAGATTGTAAAAGTCATACTGGGGGGTGGAGGGAGGGGGAGGTTGGTATGGCATGGCTCAGAGGCAGTGAGAAGTAGATCCAACACCCCTCATGAGAACAGCAATACACTCCCAGTGATGACAGGTTCCGTCTTGGAACCACCACTGTGTCAGACATATCAAACGCCTGTCATGTCATCTGTAAACTTCTCCACATTCCTCAGAGCTGCTCTTAGGATGATGTGTCACCCATAGATTCATGGATGTGAAAACTGGCACAGAGTGGGAATATAAGAGCACACTCTCAGAAAAAGCCTGCAGCCATTTAATTGGACAGTGCAACAAAATATCGCAGCCTGGGAAGCTTACACCATGACATTCATTTCCTCATTTCTCTGGGGACTAAGGGTCCAAGGCAAATATGGGAAGGAGCAGGTCACTTCTCTCCATGTCTTCCAGTGGCTAGAATTCTCTATGTATTAGTACCCCTCTCTGTGTGGTCAAGTTTCTTCCTTTGATAAGGACAATAGTCTTATTGAATTAGGACTCATCNTAATGGCTTCTTAAAGGCCCTGTGTCTAGGTACAGCCACACACTCTTTGGTTGTAGGAGTTAGAGATTCATTCAGTACATGGATTTTGTGTGAATAGAGTTTAAGCCAGCATAGAGCTCAAGCTGAAATTGAGATTCCTTCTGAAAAAATGGCACACGTGTTTTCACCATGATGTCTGGCTGCACCTGCTCCAGGCAGGAATGCAGCCCCATGCTTTATAGGTAACAAATTTCCAGGTTACTGTCTATCAGCATATTACAGGAGAGAAGCAGNCAATGCTTTACTCCAGCGCAAAGCAGAATATTACTGTAATTAAACACGCTCCCTCTGAAAACCATGCAGCATATTAGTTCAAAATGTGCTGGGGCTGAGATAGAGCAGGAGAGAGCTTGCTGCACACACATGAGGACCTGGGTTCAAATCCACAGTGACCATGTAAGGCCAGGCACAATGGTGTACCTCTCTAATTCCAGTGCCAGGGAGGTGNGGATAGACAGGTAGATCGATCCCTGAACCCCATCTTGGAAAACATTACATCACCACAAGCAACCATTCAGAGTAGAGCTCAGAAAGTACAGACTATATGCAGGGTCTTCGTGGATACCCAGGTGTGTAGTTCAAAGCTTTAAAACTGAAGTCAATTGATTATAGGTCAGAGTACAAGACCTAGATTTTTTTCCATATATGTGTGTAACGATTAATGAAAAAAAGAGGCCATGAATTTGAAAAAGAGCAAGGAGGGGGATATGAGAGGATTTGAAGGGAGGAAAGGGAAGAAAAAAATAATATAGTTACATTATAATCTCAAAANATAAAAGAATTAGATTATTTTAGATTTATATATAATTTACACTATATTAATTTAATAGTTTGTGTAAATTCAATATTAATCCAAACAATGATTTAAAAAAAAATCACAATACTTCTTAGAGCAAGTAGGACTGGCCCAAACATTGGAGAAGAGCCTTTGGATTAAGTCAACCTAAACTCTTCAATTTGACTGACTTAAAATTCAGGCTGAAGTACCGAAGAGAAGTGTTTGGAGCCCAAATCGTAGAGCTATGTCCTCTTTTCAATATACAGACCGATACCTTTCTGGTTTTCCTCATGGAAGCCTGAGGCATGGAGTCTTTCACTCTCTATGGGCCCCTGAGGGATGGGATCTTTTGTTCTTTAGGGGGCTCTCAGAACCAAGCACACAGCATTAAGACATGTGAAACAAGAGACTCCAATGACCTGGATCTCTCTGCTAAGTGATGCTCTAGAGGTCACTGTATGTATATTGGTATTTATGTTTAGAGTCATATGCCTGGATGAAAATGAAAGAGAGTGTGTCTCCTGGTCACCACCTTCTCAGAATTTCAGCTGAGACCACAGGGCCCAGGATCTCTGGACAGCATTCAGTTCAGTCACATAATAATAAGCTCTTCGTTGTTGTCATGACAACAACCCCATCCTTCCCACTTGAAGCCGACTTCTTTATTCAGAGGGAAGTGTTTACTTGGTGTCTGTTGGGAAGCTGTAATTTTTTTGAACCATGCAGCTAAAAGGGAAATGATTAGAATCTACCACATCTCTCTCAAGACTAAAGTATATGAGTCCATGCTAACATAAAACCCCTTATTGGAGCTCACTTATCATGGTAGCCAAACACTTCCCTTTCAAAGGTCTTGATTCTCCTTGTAATAGTGCAGTAAGAAGAGATCCACTTCAAGTTAGCACGGTTCACCAACGCTAGCCTTGTCCACAGTTCTTACAGGAACAGCTATACCATTATCTTCTAATTAANTGCTACAGTTCTATGAAGAATGAGTATTTATGATGCTGGTGAAGGGCTCCACAGTTAGCTCGTCAAGAAATGGTAATCTGTTCCTTGTCTCTGAAATCTCAAGACTAGGTGTGTATCGCTGAGAGAGAGCCTCTTCTTGCTGATAGACCTAGTTAGGCTCCTGTTTGTTAGTTTTAAATGTCAACTTGCTACAACCCAGATTCACTCGAGATCCTCAATTGAGAAAATGTCTAAATCAGGCTGGCCTGTGAGCCTGCCATGAAGGATTGTTCTGATTTCAATTTCTGTAGGAAGCTTCAGCCACAGTAGCTGGCACCATTCCTAGGTGGGTGGGAGATGGCGGATCTGAGCTCTGTGAGACAGGAGAGAGCTGGATGGAAGAAAGCTAGCAAGCAAGCCCTGTGGCTGCCTTCATTTCTCTGTGTTCTTGACTATGAATGTAATCTTACTAGCTAATTGAGTTTTGGACTCGACTTCCTTTCAACGACAGACTAAGAACTGTGATTGTGAGCAGGATAAACCCTTCCTCACTTCCATTGTTTTTTCATTGCAGAATGTTCAATCACTGCAACAATGCTGTAGGCTCTACTATCCTGGGGGCTCCCAGGGTCCCTTATGTCTGTTCTCATCCAATGCCAGGTCTCGGTGTTTGCTTACTTACACACTGTCTCCAGCACTATATTCTCCTGGGAAGAACTAAATCTGTTCACAAGCAAACTCTAATTCAGGAAGGCCTTCCTGACACCTTTCACGGCAAAAGGAAAATACCAAAGTGATACCAGCATGGACAATAACAGAGCAGAATGGAAATGTGTCCAGGAAGGAAATGGAGAGTATATAGATTGGCAACTCAAGTCACTAAAATGCTCACTAACATGAAGTTAAGAACTAAAGTAAAAGATGCGAGGAGTCAAATATAAANTGAGTAATTGCATAGAACATGAGATGTATAAAAAAAGAAGTAAAATGTGAGATCAAATAGATTATCTAGGACTGGGGGNATTGGCACTGTGGGTAGAAGTAATGCATCCAATTAGAATGTCCCGCATATGCTCTGACATTTGAATACTTGGTCTCTGGTTGGTAAAGCTATTTAGAGGAGGTGGTGTAGCCTTACTGGAGGAAGTACATCATGGGGGTGTGATATTTGAGATTTTATACCCTCTCCCCACTTCCTGTTTATGCTCTCTGCTTTATGCTTACAGTTGAGATATGATCTCTCAGCTTCCTGCTCCTGCTCTCATGCCTGCTGCCTGCTGCTNTGCCTCACCCACCACGGTGGGCTCTTACCCTCTAGATCCCANACTTTCTTAAGTTGNTTTTGGCCANGGTGTTTGACCACAGTAGAAAACTAACTGTACAGGGGCTTACTTCATGAGTGTGAGGACCTGAGTTTAAATCCTCAGAATTGACCTTAAGCTCATTGTGAGAGTGCACATCTATGATCTCAGTGGTCCTGCTGCAAGATGGGAGTCAGATGTCTCGGGCAATCATCCTGGTGTGCCTAGTAGCAAGTGACAAAGAGATGCTGGTCAGAGGAGAAACCAATGTGGTTTGTTAATTCTTGTCTTCTTTCTTAGTGACAGTGTCTGTTGCTGCCACTGTGACCCTCCACTGACCTTAGACTCCAGCTTCTTCAGCATCCCCATGTAGAATTAATATTATCAACTCCCTAGGGAGCTCCAGGCATTCAGATTAAGATTTCTGAGGCATCTAGTTCATAGACCAAAAAGCAACTTAGCTCTCAACCCTTCCAGGCCAGTCTATAGGCAGCCATTACTGGACTCTTGGTCCCTAACCTGCAAGCCAATTAACGAAGTCCTCTTTTATGATATGTACACATTCTATTGGTTTTGTGCCTCTAGAAAATCCACCTAATACAATCACGGTGTGCTCACTGATGAAAGGATGGCTCAAAGAACCAGAATACATGAGTTTGAACTTGAAAGAAAGTAAAAGCCAGTAAAAAGGTATTGCAGTCTCCCTCTAAAAATGCAATTCAAACTCTTGCATCCATCACCTTTAGAATTTGCTCTTTTAAGCAAGATGCAGATGGTTAAACCTATAGCTTCCAATCTGAACACATCCTTCCATTTTAGAGTGNTAGGACTTAGGTGTTACTCAATGAACTGATACCTTGTGACCAGCCTTAGACCAAGGCTAAACCATCAACACCATGATTTTTATTAAACTATCCAACACACCAATGTTTGTCATGTCTCTACCCAATCTCCTTTAAGCTGTTTGATGTTTACACAAATGTGCCTTGATACAGATCTGTGGGACGTGGTGTCAGAAAGGATGCCTAACAATTTGAGCATCTGGGACTAATGAGCTATCAGCAAACACTTGGCTTGTGCATGGCCAATCTGTTTCTGAATACTTTGAGTGCTGGCTGTATCAATAGAGATAGACTGTGATGGAAAACATTCACTGTCATTCCTACAACATCCTAGGATGCTCAGGTCAGGAGGCAGGGAAACCACAACAGTCAGGGTGGATGCAATATAGGGAGCTACAACCCAGTGCCAGAGTTCATAGAAGACAGTAGTTAAGGTAAGCAGGTGTGCAAGAGGTGAGTATACTCTGTCCCTCCTTCTCTTCTTCTTGCTTGCAATATTTGAGGTTCATTAAAACACCCATATGCTCTTTCTCAAAGAGCTTATGCTATAGTAGCATGATTAATCTTATACGACTGCTTTAAACATANGACCAAATCACNTGGTAAATGATATTTAGATACAATTTTATGGTGCTAAAGAGGCAANAGACTAAGATAACCATAAAATTAATTCAGTTATAAGAAAATGTATATAATTAAAAGTATATGCACTCGTACTTTAAAAACACACACAAACAAAATGACATGCAAGAAATACCTTTAAATATTTACAAGTGCATGAGAGA
>LZPO01117431.1:58942-71479 GCA_001675575.1 Neotoma lepida
GTGTGTGTAAATATTGATGGGCTGCTGAGATGTAGGGATACAGGGATATGAGCTTCTAAAAGTGCTAGAGAAGGCTGGGACTGGCAAGTACAGGCTTGGAGTTGAGAATCCATGGGCTTGAGTCCTGACTGCCAGTGATCCACTGTGTCAGTTCCTTCTCTGAGAAAAAGAACACAGTACTCANGATTGCTGAGATTAAGGGCTACTCCTTGTCCTCCATGACTGGCACTGATTGGTGTCCAATGAGTAGCTGACATTTGGTCAAAAATTATATTAGAGTGAAAATGATGAATTTGGGAACACTGAGGATACATAAGACGGCTCACAGAAGGAGAAGAGATAGTCAAGTTAACTGGATAAAGGAAGGACAGGACTCTGGGGGAAACAAACAAACAAATGAACCAAGAGCTTTCACAGCANATTTCAGCCAACTACCAGGAGGCCCCCAGTGAGGAGAACCCACANGGCATCAGTGCCCTTTCCTCTAGTAAACTTCTCCATGTTATACTTTTAAACAGTCTGGTGTCTGATGCTTCTGATATAGCAGCCTGTAAGGATAGCCTCAAAGAAAGCCTTCATCTCTTCCAGATAGATGGAAAANCCACCCAGACCACATCAAGGGTGGGTGGGGGAAGAAAACCAGTAGACTAAGACTTTAAGTCTGGATAGAGGTGGCCCTTTGTCCCTGCTGCTCAGCCCCACCTCCACTTTGCTGTTACCTACCCACCTGCCAGAGTAAACATTTGCCCTCATGTGAATTTGCCTTCTTTAGTAGCAGAAGATTGTTGTTGTGGTTGGAATGAGAAGAAATGAGGGAGGAAGTGTCACCCATCACATATGATCACAGTCTGCATTTCGGGAAGGACTTTCTTCTCTTGTTTTTGTCACCAGATAGTTTGTGATATCTGCAGTTGTTGGACAAAATGTGTTCATTATTGTTTTCGTTACTCTTTCATAAGTGGAAATAAAAAACAGATGATATCTAGCTGGGGCACACCCATGTGCAACCAGAAGTGTACCTACACAGTGATGAACTAGTCTAAACAGTTTCTTCGTGGTGTCTTAGTTAGACGTCTAAGCAGGTTGCTTCTGTGTTTTTAATTTTCAGTTGAGCTCAGTGAACATCTGTATTTCTTGTTTTGGAAGGGGNTGGCATATGGTACACATGCAGAAGTCACTAGGCTGAATGGCAGGAGCTTTCATATTCAGGACAATAGCCAAGGGAGGTCAAGAGGTACAGTCCTCTTCCACTACAAGGATCCCACCTGCAGATGCCCGCTAACCTCACTGTGAATCTTCTCATTGCTGCTAGCTGAACCCAAATGCCAAAGACACAGCCGAGTTTTCTAATTTGAGGAAAGCCACCCAGCACACAAAGCCTTTTGCTGGGATCTTCTAACAGAAAGCAAACATTCTGCTGACACAGTGATCCTGCTGTGTCCATCCCTGCCATCTCTCTGCAAGGATTCCAAGCAACTTTGGAAGGACAGTGGGGAAATGGGAGAATATTTCCTTCAGTCATCGTATACATTTTGTCATAAGCCATCACATGAGCTTTAGTGTTTAAACATGGAAACAAAAGAAATGCACTATTTGAAAACACCAAGATCTGTATTCTTTCTCACCCAGATGTATAAAATTTGTGATTACATATCTTATTCCTTGCTAAAATATGGAAATTAATTTAGAGTTTGAGAGAGAAAAAAGCAACTCAAGCTACTGTGTGAGGAAGCATTTGGCTAGGATACATGCTTGCCCCCTTTCCGTGGCCTGCCGTCTTGCTTGTGATAGTTCACAGAGGGAAAATGCCTTTAAATATCATCTAACTAATAATATACCACATGAGCCCTCCCTTGGCAGGGAACACCTTCTTTTGCACAAGTCCTCTTTGTCAATCAAATGCTGCCGTGGAACAGTCTGAGTAAGAGTAGTAACAGAAGTCACACCATTTTGTCATTGCATACCACAGACACTGTGATGTCAACCAATCTGTCAGCATTTAAATGAAGCATTTGGAGAAAAAAGTCACACACAGCATAAATGTGGCTAATGCCACCATGCTATAAACTGTGCTCTGATGAGCATTTAATGTACCTGTGTTCTCAGTGTTGGTCCCCTGCTGGCTCTTTTACTGAAGTGAGATTAATTTCCCAGAACTACCTGTGTGGGGAAGATGACATTCCCTTTTAAGAATACAGGCAAGAATTCTCTCCTGGACTGAGCCCTGCCACCTCTTTCCTCGTAATACCTAGAGATACGGCTTTTTCAGGTAAAGTTGGCTTCCGGTACTGTGAACCGCCTGTTTGTTTGNTTGCTTGCTTGTTGGGCTAGACTCTCATTAGGTAGCCCAGGCTGTCCCTGAACTCACAATCCTTCCACCTCAATCTCTCCATACAATGCTGGATTGCAGGCATGTACCACCNTGCCACCATGCCCAGAAGTGAGGGCTTGTAAGCAAGTGGATTAGTATTTTAAAAGAAGTGGAGGTCAGACAGACCTGAGATTTGAGACCAN
Organism: Neotoma lepida; assembly: GCA_001675575.1. Lineage (NCBI taxonomy): Eukaryota > Metazoa > Chordata > Mammalia > Rodentia > Cricetidae > Neotoma > Neotoma lepida. The sequence goes on from LZPO01117431.1 coordinate 61,457, forward strand.
GNGAACTGTGACCCACAGAGATGGCAGAGGGAACTTTCATGAGCCCTTCCAGCTCTGCTTCTTCTATAGAATAGAAATAATTGTGNTAGTCTCAGGGACCAAAGGGATCCTGGATCCCTTCATCTCACTGATGATGTAGATGATGCTGAGAAATAAAAGTAGTGCCTAGAGAGAAGTCTCATTAAGATGGCTTTCCTCGCTTGGATCCACTCTGTTCTACTTTTATCATTTTCCTCTCTCTTTNAAGGATGAGTTTTGCCTTGTTACCAACTTTTACCACAGCTTCCTCAGATTGAGGCAAACTGGAAGAATGTGAATAATAAGACCTAAAACCTGGAAGACCGATGCTGGAGATGCTGTCTGTCCCTCAGCGCTCTGGCTCTCTGGGGGATATGCATTTTTCAGGATAGGTTAGTCCATGGCTGGAACTCCTGAGGAGAGAATTTGCATACAACTAGAATGCAAAAACCTGCAATGGCCATGTGGGTGGGGGTGAGACCAGGAGAGGCATGTGGTCACTGCAATCCCTCTGAAGTTATGCCATATGGGGGAACGTTTGCTCCTGGAGTCAGGCTGGATCTGTCAATATGGAGTACTAAAATGACTGAGATTTCATCTGCACAGTTGAATCACAGCTGAAAGTAACCATTCAACCAGATGGACCGGGAAGCTGCAGCATTTGCCTCTGAGGTCTCTGTTTGAATTTTTAAAGCCCTTTAAGATCTGAGCAAGGCAGCTAGAGGAGCCCCAAGGAGCCCATCAGCCACCACCCAGAACAAGAGCCTGTCAGGACCTCACACTGGCTCAGGTCACATTTCCAACTGTTGGTGTTGGACTTACAGCCTGCTAATGTCTGAACAAAAGTCTCCCAAAGACCTATGTGCTAACGGCTTGGTTCCTAGCCCATGGTTCAGTCAGGAGATTGTGCTGGAGCCTCNAGAAAGATGTTAGTGGTTGCAGTTGTGCTCTTAGAGGGGATAGTGGGACTGGGATCTTCCCCTGTCTTCCACATTCCAGCCATGGAGAAAGCGGCTTCCTTTATTAGGCAGTCACATCACCATAAGTCACATCTCCACAGGACCAAAAGCATTCAGGGACAGTCAACCACTCAACCATGGGCTAAAAACTCTGAACTGTGCCAAAACNAACAATTCCTCTTCTAAGTCAGTTGTCTCTAGTATTTTGTTACAAGTGGGAAGAGCTGGTGGACATAGAGCTGGCTAGAACCAGAGCTGGCAGATNGAGAAAAATGAAAGCCCTGGTTGCAGAAAAGTGGGTACCATCAAGGGGATGTGAGACTCAAATATTGAAGAGTTTAATACACCTTTCAAGGTCACTGATGAGAAACAAGGAGCANATGGTTGGGANCACTGAGTTCAGAACCCACTAGAGAATCAGAGGGCTGGTATAATCTGGACACTGAGGATTACTGACACCTTGAGTGTTAGGACTGTGTATACAGGGTTTGCACAGAGTCTAAGTGCACACACACACACACACACACACACACACACAAACCTGCCCTGAGTGTGGGCAGGATGCATGTGTTGTCTCAACATAGGGTACAGAATCCAGGGTGAGTACAGCTAATTTAGACCACAAAGCACTGAAGAGAGAACACCTTCCACTCCAAGGCATCATGCCCCGGGCTGGTCACCAATGAGAATGAACAGTTGGATGGCTGTGGGCTGAGAACGATGGCAAAGGCCAGCTGTTCAGGGAAAGTAAGTTCTTCAGGAACAGGTGCCAAGCCATCTGTGGTGGAGTGAGACAGATGCCTCATTGAGCTCATGGCAGCTCACGATGCTGCCTCTCCTCCCAACAGGGGCTTGATGGAGCGGGAATAGGAACAAGTAGGAAGTGACTTCGGAAACTGCGTGAGATGTGCACCCAGGGAGATGTACTATCAAAGACAGAGAGTGACTGTCCTGAAGAGGGGACCGCTCGAAANTGAATGCCAGTGGAAATCAACATGGGCATACAGCAAGACAGTCGGGGGTGGCCAAGGTAGGCCACTGCCAGACACAGCTGGATGTTCACTTAGAAGTGTGCTGGGTACAACCCGGGGTTTAGGAAANTACACTCTAACCTAGATAANATAGAATAACTCTCCCTAAATTTAGGGAAGAGGGCCTTGTTTGTCGATCTNTCTTTCCACAAACATGAGGCCCACANATAGTTACAGATTGTGATCACAANCTCACTTCACANGNAAGAAAAATCTAAGGAAAGTNAAAAGAGANAGCCCAAGGCACTTGCTCATCTAAACACACTTAGTGAGGACTCAGCCTGGTGAGTGGCTGGCACAGCCTAGCAAGTAAAATCTGTGCATTGGCCAAGGCCAGCAGTACCCAGGCTCACAGACCACAATGCAAGGGCTCTCAATGACGCAATCTGGGTTGTGTGTCAGACTCTATCCATATATGTCGGTGCCTCTTATTGAAAGTACGACTGCCTATATATAATAACAAGCTATATAGTCTCAGACAGCACTAAGAGGACTTGATAAAAGTTTAACTTCATTTTAGTTTAAAAGTAAACTTTGGTCCAGATGACTCCAAGGGCAGTGGATGTTATGTTATTTTTTCTGGGAAGATGTGAACCAGCCTCCATTTACCTTATGGCACTGGCAACAGACCACAGAAAGTCCAGTTTAGTGAACCAATGAGTTCACTGGAGTGATTTACAGAGCAGGGGTGTCTCAGAGGCAGCTTTATGGCTCGTAAGAACTGCGACTCTGAGGTTCCCTCCACAACTTGCAGGCAGCACTGCCTAGCTGCCCATCAAATCAGCTCCTCTAGCAAAAGAGTCTCCTGTCCTCAGCAACTGTTCCTATAACAGTTGTGAGGAAGGGGTAGGTCGTGAATCCTGTATGTTTCAGGTGCTTCCTAAGACTTGTAAGTTTTATCTTCTTCACTGGAGCCTGCAACTTTTGTTAACCTCCTGTGTCTCCATGAGCCTCTCTCCTGTAGGGAAGGCTTCAGTTCAGAAAAGAGAACTATGCAACACTGAGCACAGGGGCCTGGAGGGATGGGCTATTCTGCTTATGACAGCCATTTCTTAAGCCACACCTCAGGATAATCACCATAGCAACAGCTTGCAAGGCTAAGCTGGTGTAGGAGAGGCATATAACACCTTTGTTCACATGGTATGCACCAGGATGAGTCATAAGATANTGCCCTCTGATGTCATGAAGGGAAGTCACAACTGATCCTGGAGAGATGTGGCCACTGGACCCAAACTCCGCAGGAGCCATTTTCCCTCCAGCCCAGCTTAGTCCCCAAGCAGGGGTCATGGGGAGATGACCTCTAAATATTGTCAGGGTTCTAGCNTTTCTAGAAAACACCTATCTAGTTCCCTGGATGTTCTTAGACCTTATCATACATTAGTATCGCATCAAAACAAGATATTCTTAGGAAAGTTTTCATCCTAAACACACACTGTACATAAAAAATATTTCCACTCACATGTCATCCTTTTTTATTTATGGAAAGCTAATTTGTAATTGCAGAGTCAAAGTATTTCTCAAAAGAATCCCCCAGTCATAATGATGGACAGAAGGATGGTCTGTTAGGAAGGTCACCTGACATTTCATATTAAATAAAATTTTACTTAAAAATATTCTAACTCCTAAAAATCCCTTTCTACTTCCTTAACTTACAACCTCAAAGAAAGTAGGCAAGAAATCTCACAAATCTAATGGTTCTGCCCTGTAAGGAGGCAGGCTGTCCCTCTAGTAGCCCTAGAGGGTCTCTGTGCTTTCCTAACTTCTGTGTTCCAACCTGGACAGCCCCTGGTTATTTCGGAGGGTGATTTGAGCTCACTGTCCCAACCGTCTCCCATCACTTCACATCAACATCTCTCTACCACCTCCAAGCCACAGCATACCCACAGCACCTATTTTCTGCTTCATAAGCCACTTTCAGGAAGGCAATACCTTAGGCAGACTTCCACACCTTTCTCTCCTATTGAATATTTCCTCCACTTTTTTAGTCCTGACCCAGCTGCAGAGCCTAAAGATGGGGGGTCGGGGCGGGGAGGACCCTGCCCACACACCACTGTGTGTACTGAAGTGACATTTGGGCTCACAGTAAGATGTACATTCTTTTTACTAATTGATTATGGTAAACAAAACAAAGCGCTTGGGTATGGATGGCTGTGGATGCAGTGTGGATAGGGAGATGGTACCCAGCCTGACTTGTAATAAGTGACCAGGGCAGCAGCAGCCTTGTGCTGCTCTGGAGCAGGATGGGCTGGGGACCCACTCTCCCTCTCCCTACACAAGCTGCTCTTGTAGCAAGCATAAGCATCACTGCTCAACAGCAAGAGCAGCAATTCAACATGTCTACCTAAATATTGCAAAAAGCCTCACCCTGTGAAAACGCAAATTTCCCCATCTCCATATGCTACCTGCGGTGTGCTTAAATCCTCTGAGGCCAGCTGGAGTCACGTGACAAAGCAGGTGGATATTGGAAGGAGCTGGCTTCTGGCCTATTTGCCTGAGGATTTAAGAGCTCCCAGGGAGAAGTCTTGAAGGAGGAAGGAGCCAGACATAAACCACTTTGAAGGAGAGGGCAAGCGATTCTGAAGTCTGCGCTGGGCTACATGAATTTATACCTCTGCCTGGTACCTGGNTGGAGCCACCGGCTACATAAAAACTGTAATTGCTTTTTCAAAATTCAGGCATCAGGTTGCAGGTGGGTAGGAAGGGCCTGGAAGTGGCAGCACCCTGGGTCCCTCTACACACTTTGCAGAAGAGCATAGGTNTNTGTATGTCCTCTGTGTTCCATAGCACAGGGTCAGAGCCAAGGAGGACAGCTTGCAAGTTCCCANGGCTGCTTTTGGCNACCCCAGGGAATGCTGAGGAGGAGCTTATAACATGGTACAGGAGGTGCTGAGTGTGACATAGGGTGAATCACTGAGATGCATGTATCTGCCTACTGATCTTCATGGATTCAAACACCAAATGTGCATTCCAGACTNATACATTTCGACACTAACAATAGAGCCATGTACACTGACTAGTGAGCCAGGTAGATGCAATACCTACCTAGTATGATTCCCCAGGGAAAAGCAGGACATCAAATTCCATGTCCCTGAAATACCGATACCAAGTAAGAGAGGACAATGAAGACGTGTCCTGAGATCTGAATGTCCCTGAAGTGTCATCAGAAACAATGTTAACTCCTGTGTGCACACTGGGAAAGAATACACTGCCATTATCTGTAAAAGGAACCTGCTTCCCCGGCAGGTGAAGTCAGCTATCTGTTGAGGTGATGGTCCTACAAGGGCAAGGCCAGCTAAGCTAAAGTCAGGTTGCTTATGTAGTCTGACTTGGAATTCCTCTCCCTACGGTAAAGTGACAGAAAGGGTCACCATNGTAGGAGAAGGGCTCTTGGTCCAGTCTCTAGACTGTCTGGTGGAACTACCTACCTATTCAGGCCTATCCAGCTCCTCCCATGGGCCAGTCTCTTTCTATCTCTATCTCTGTGTTTCTCTGTGTCTCTGTCTCTTCCTCACACTCTTGGTACTTTCATTGGTCTCTCAATCATCCACTCTACCTCCCCAACAGGCTCATATATTTGGACACCTGGTCCCCAGTTGATAGCACTGTTTGGGGAGGTCATGAAACCTTTAGGATGTGAAACCTTGATGGAGGAAGTGNGCCACTGGGAGGTGGGCTTTGGGAGACAATTGTCTAGCCTGACCTCCAGTTGATACTCTCTGCTACCTGTCTACGTGACCGAGACTTGATCTCCTACCTCCCTGCTTCTGCCACCATGCCTGTTGATTGCAGCTATGCCTTCTTCCATGATAGATGCTTCCCCCTCTCGAACCTTAAGGCAAAACGAAGGCTTTCATATGCAAGTTTCTTTTGGACATATTGTTTCATCACGGGAACAGAAAAGGAACTGATAGAACATTCTAGAAGAGAGAGGAGCAAGGCACAAAGGAGGGGGAATATCCATGTTGCTGCTCAGGGCTGGGAGATGTAATTTTACACAGGAGAATCAGAAAAAGCTTCAGAAGATATGTGCTGTGGACAAGAAGCACTCAGAGTGGAGAGGTAAGAGGTGACTGGCATTTCCAGATAAGGGGAAACTCAGNAAGGTCTCAGTGTCAAGAAAGTGCTGTTTGATCTCATTGAGTCTTTCTTCTCCTTCCTCCTCCTTCCTCCCTCTGTCCTCCCCCTCCCTCCACCCTCCTCCTCCTTTCTCCCTCCATCCTCTTCCTTCCTCCCTCTGTTCTCCTCCTTCCTCCTCCTTCCTCCCTCAGTACTCCTCCTTCATCCTCCTTCCTCCCTCTGCCCTCCTCCTTCTTCCCTCCATCCTTCTCCTTCCTCCCTCTGCCCTCCTCCTTCTTCCCTCCATCCATCTCCTTCCTCCCTCTGTCCTCCTTCTCCTTCTCTCTTTCGGACCCCACTGGAAACCACCAGAGAGTGACTCTGAGCAGATGAGGAGCATNCTCAAATGGTGTCTGCTCTTTCCCCATCTGAATATGCAAACAGGACCACTGGGAAAACCCAGACCGTAAGTGGTCCTTACTTTCCTCTGATGGCTGTCACGCAGTCCTCACAAACCGAGGGACATAAAACAAGGCGTGTGTTCCTAGAGTTCTAAACAATCAGTCTGGGTGTCAGGAAGACTGTCTTCCTTCTGGGGTTTGAANGACCTTGAGATACTTTAAAGAAACACATACATGCAGAGCTGAATGGATAGTCGTCTGTTGAATCATAAAAAATGAAATCAATACTGACAGGCACATGACTGACCTTAAGAAAGAAAAGCCTACCAAATGCATCTGTAATTTCCTCTTTATGCTTTTGTGATTTCCCCCTTCTCTTTCAGAATCTTAGCTAATTACTACCCTCCATTTGGGTTAATAGCCTCCTTATTTTCCCTAATNTATTTCTTTACATGTTTAATTATAAGACAACATACANTTGGTTTTTTCAGGTCTCTTCCTTTATGTAAGCAGCATTCTTGTCAATTTTGCCCCATGTTACCAATCTATTCTGTATTTGATGGACATATTTGGGCTGATTTCCATATTTTTGCCATTAGACTTAATGCCCTGAATATTAATTTGNATCTTNCCTTAACCTTCTGCACTGAGAGTCTCTAGTGTGGATGTTAGAGATGCAGACTTTCCACCTCCCCAGTCACTAGTGTGTGAAGAAGCACAGTCTTCCATAGGAAGAGACGTGGCCACCCTCTGATTTCCCCATCTGTCTTNAGGGTGTGAAATAGTAATAGCTTCGAGTTTTCACAAGTCTGTCATGATTTCTTTTTCCTTTACTTTTTTAAAATTGAAAATAACTTCAATTATATATTATGATTACAGTTTCCCCTCCCTCCCTTTTCCCAGATCCTCCCCCCTCTCCCCACCCTTCCAATTCCATGCCTTCTTTCTCTCTTTCTTAAGAGAATAAACAGGTAAAATTTTTAAAAAGGAATAAAAAAACAGAAAAATAACAAAGAAAAAGCATGAGAAATACACATGAACATATATACCCCTCATAAAAACACAAAATCAGAAACATAATATATAAACAAAAGACTAGTGAGGTAAAAGATCCCTAAATCAACCATTATGAGGAAAAAAATCCCTCAAATCCCCACTGAGTTTTTTTGTGTTGGTTACCTACTGCTGGCATGTTGCTTACCTTTAAGTTATGGTTGCTTACCTTTAAGTTATGGTTTGTATACCCAGTGAGACTTCATTGGAGAAAATTAATTTTTCCTTTGTAAGTGGTCATCAATCAGAGATACCTTCTTGGTTAGGGATGGGGTTTGTTTTCCAGTTTCTCCTCTCAGTGCTTGGACCCTATCTGGCTTGGACCTGTGCAGGCCCTGTGCATGCTGCCACAGTCTCTCTGAGTTCATATGTGAAACAGCTTGACTGTGTCTGGAAGAGACTGTTTTCTTGGTGTCCTCCAACCCCTCTGGTTCTTACAATAATTCTACATCCTCTTCTACAGAGTTCACTGAGCCTTGAGGGGAGAGGTTTGATGAATCTCTCATGATTTCTAATAAAGCTTTCATACACTTATTCATAATTTGTGCTTAAATGATTGTATGATTTTCCTGTTTATTCTCTCTCTCCCCTCCCCTCTCTCTCTTGACTCACAGACATTTTAAACATATTCTGGTAATAATAACCTTCCCTGGCTTTGTATATTACAACCAATCTTTCTCAAGGCAAAGCTTGACCTTTCACTCCATTATATGGTTTGATCAATGAAAGTAGTTAGTTTTGATATAGTCATATAGTTTTATTTGTATTGTATTTTATGTGTGTGGTGTGTGCCTGGATGTGTGTATGTGCACCACCGTGTGTCTGGTGCCTGCAGAGACCAGAAGAGGGCATTGGATCAACTGAAACCGGAGTTACAGGTGGCTGTGAACCACCATGTAAGTGTTGGGAACTGAACCTTGGTCCTCTGAAAGAGCAGCCATTACTTTTAACCACTGACCCATTTCTCCAGGCCTGTAAACTGTACTTCTGATTTTGTATGACTTTAACATCATAAAAACATTCTAAGCGTTCCAACATCTTTGTCTTTCACATGGAGGCATCTGTCTGGAAATCGTTTGTGTTAAGAAGGATTGGGTACCCTTGTGTCGACTTTTCGTGTGAATAGCCATCTATCTCCACAGTACTGCTGCTCACATCCCCCTTTTCCTGTTCTTAACTCACTCTGGAGAATATTACTGTCTATGTAAGAAGGGGTGGAGGGAATGGTAGCTATACATGATTTAATTCATTGATATGTCTATGTTTATGCTGGGATTTTTTTTTTTTTGTCAACTTGACACAAGTAGAGTCATCCAGGAGGAGGGAACCTCAACTGAGAAAATCCCTCCATCAGATTGGCCTGTAGGCAAGTCTATAGGACATTTTCTTGATTGATGATTGACACGAAAAGGCCCAGCTCACTGTGACCCCCGAGCAGGTGATCCTGGGGTGTATAAGAAAGCAGGCTGAGTAAGTCATGGAGAAGTCAGTAAGCAGTGTACTCCATGACGTCTGCTTCAGTTCCTGCCTTTAGTTCTTGCCCTGAATTCTCTCAAAGGTGAACTGTGATCAAGACATATAAGCCAGATAATCCCTTCCTTTTTTAAGTTGACTTTGGTTGCATGATGTTTATCACAGCAATCAAAGCAATTCAGAACAAATTTTATCCTGACTAATAAAACAAAGACTATACCTTCAGGTATCATCTCTATAGTTTGTTACTAATTAGCAGAGCAGTATGACTTTGTAATAAATCTCATTATAGAGAGAAGACAAGAGTCACTGTTGTTTTGCCACTGGCTTTTTTTTTTAAGACACACAGCATCAAAGCTGAGTGACGGAAAGATCTTCATGACAGACTGTGGTGAGAAGGTTTTCAGAATCAGAAAGACCCAGGTCTCCACTCTAGCCATGCCACTTAATAGCTGGAAAATTGAATCAAACGCTTGAACTCTAGTGGTTCCTCCAGCATGAGGTGAAGAGTTTATGTTCACCTGATTGGGATAAAAACACCAAGTCCTCGATCTCGTAGCTTCNTTTGTTTGTCTCCTTTTTGTTTTGTTTTGGTTTTGTATTCAAACTTTTGTTCTGCCCATAGAGACAAACAGCAGAGTCAAGTTGAAGTGNAGCTCATGGATAGAGTACATATCTCGTATGTGAGAGTCCTTTGGTCTGACACCCAGGACTCGAAACACAAACAAGCAGAAAAAGACTCATGTATCACTACATCACTATGCAAGAAAACATGCACAATTACATACAGGTTCTATCGGCATTTTCATGAAATAACCCAGGTCTTTCTCAGAATTATTTTGTGTGCATGTGTGTGTGCATGTGTGTTTGTGTGATATGTGTTTCTNTATGCATTGATACATGAATGTGTGTATTCACACANGTCTGTTGTGNAGGCCCACAGAGGCTCTCTAGTGAGACCCTACTCAGGGTCAGAGAATCTGAGCTTGCTTTACCCAGCAGGGCTGCATAATGGATGATTTGGCCAGGGGC
>LZPO01117433.1:0-17233 GCA_001675575.1 Neotoma lepida
ACCGGGACCGGAAAAACTTTGGTCTACAAAGTGTCATCAACCATGCTGTGTTATTTTCAGAGGTGTTATCATTTTACACAATAGGACACAGGGTTTTTTTGGCATTTCAGAGCCCATGGAATCACAAAGGTCTCAAGCCATTTTTAATTAAAAAATATGAGGTAAGATCTCACCATGTAGCCCTACCTGGCCTGAAACACCTTGTACAGACCAAGCTAGCCTCAAATTCACAGAGATCTTCCTTCCTCTGCCTCCCAATTGCTGAGATTAAAGGAGTGTGTCACTATGCCTGGCTTACTCTCACCTCATTTTAAAATGATTTTCTGAGTATTCATATCTTTTGTTTCTCTCTGAATCATCCATGTAGATGCTTGTAAATTAATGTTTTAATATCACAGTTGATTCTGACAAGAAAGCATCTTTTGAACAAGACCTTGAGCAATCCCAACCACCCTCCCCAAGCAAGGCAAGACCTTGGGACTTGTTCCCTCCCTCTTCCTGGCTGCCACTGCTGGCTTCCTCCCAGGTCCTGGATAGATCTACAGTCATAGCTGGATGTACTGTTGGAGGCTGTCTTTCACTTTGTGTATGGTGACTCCACTATGATGAGCACATGCATTTAGGCCTTAGTATCCAATCAGCAATCATAAGGGACACAGGACTGCTCATCCACCTGAAGCACTCAATAAGAAAGTGTGCTCCAGTGGGGCCTAGCTTTGTGTTCATGGTGACAGTGCACAGTTCTCAAAATTCACAGCTCCGCTCCTTGCTGGGTATGGCTATTCTATTCCTACCTGTCCTGTCCTCATAGCGGACTGATGTCACACTGCCTCAACTTCATGAGGCAGCCACTGAAGCTCTTGTCCTCCTAGGCCAGCTGCAGAGGGTCCCTCTAGGCCTTGCATTACTGCAAGGTACAGGGCTGTCTGGTATAGCTGTTCTCATCTACCCGAAGACTTATCTATGTCTTTATTTTTTGTCTGACCACGTGTGAGCTAAGCCTAGCTTTATAAAGTGGTATAAAGCAAGAACTGCAACCGCCTAAGTGCACCTGGGAGTCTAAGACAGAACTCATTCCTGCTGGTAGAAAGTGTGAATATTTGCTATCATCTTCTATTGTGTTTCCTAAAACCATTCTTGAGTTTTATTGGATTGTTCAGTTTTCTTTATTCTATTATTCTCCTTCAAGTCTTGAAAATTTTAACCTATCTTTAGTCTTAATAAAGGTTATTGACAATTTTAGAAAACATATAACTCACTTATATTCTCTATTAATGCCTACAAAAACAGTACATATCACATAAATATATGTTCTGGTGCATACAAATTCATTCCCTCATCTGAAATGTGTGTGTGTGTGTGTGTGTGTGTGTGTGTGTGTGTGTGTGTGAGAGAGCGTGAGCGAGCGCTGGGGCGGGGGGAGAAGAGGGAGCATGTCTTTAATCCCAGCACTTGGAAGGCAGAGGCAGGTGAGTCTCTGAATTTGAGGATAGCCTGGTCTACAGAACAGGTTCCAGACAGCCAGAGCTATACACAGAAACGTTGTCTCAAAAAAAATTGATACATAGAGAAACATAAGAGAGATATCTTAGAATACATTTCTTCCCTATTTTTACTAACCCCTGAATGACCTAACCCCACTCCTCATAGACTGCTGTTTTTTGTTTGCTTTTTGGGGGGTAGGCATTGGTTTGCTTGCTTGCTTGCTTGCTTGCTTATTCTACAGTGATAACTTGTGAAATTTGTACAATAAGGTGCAGCTAAGATTTTAGGGATTCCTGATTGACAAACAGGCTTACTGGAAAATTGTCTGGACTCTGACAACTTGTGTTTCCCACACCACACTTACTTTTTTCTTTCTTTTTTTCCTGAGACAGGGTTCCTCTGTGTAGCCCTGGCTGTCCTGGAACTCACTCTGTAGCCCAGGCTGGCCTCCAATTCAGAGATCCACTTGTCTCTGCCTGTTGAGTGCTGGGGTTACAGGCAAGCACCACCACCACCCGGCTCCACACTAACTTTTTTAGGGTTTACATTTAGAAGAAATAGAAGACCTTATTCCACATTTCTTCTGATAATTTGTGGGTGATGAACTCTGTTTCCCTGTACATTTTAAAGTATTTCTGCCTTTCCATTTGGTTGTGCAGAGATTTTCAGAGTGAAAATTGGAGCTTTGGCCTTCTGGCCCCACTTCCCTCTACTCCTGTGCTTCCTTGATGACATGGATTCCATTCTGCCTGTGTCCTTCTGGAGAAAGCTCCATCTCTGCTCTCCCAGATGAATCTGAGGTTTTGTTTTGCTTTTGTTTTTTTTTTCTCCTGCCTGGTATACTGGAAATGAAGGACTCATGGAATCTTTAACCTCTAAGTATCCATATCTTCAACTCCAGAAAAACAAAAAACAAAAAAACAAAAACCAAAACCCTTCATATTCATACTTTCAATCAACAGAATTTCCAGATGTACTTAATCACGGTTTCCCAATATAACCTCCCACCCAGGTGCTCCTCCAGGAAGGTACGCCCCAGTACATGGATACAAGGTGAAATAGTGAGCCTAGAGATAATTCACTGAATATTTTATGTCCAAAATGGAGATGCTGGCAGGGATCATGGAGACCACCATGATAGACTCAGAAGCCAACTCCATGGCAGTGTGAGCACCAGAAAGAACAACAGATGCAGTGGAATCAACATGACAAATGAACAGAAAAAGATCCCTAGGACAAAAGGAAGACAATGACAATTGGATTCACGTCCCCAAATGTCCTCTGTAAAGCAGGACAGCCAAACTAGTGTAATGCCATCTCACATGATCATCAAAGGGATAAAAACAAGTGAAAGTGCATTGCAAATTTCAGGTTAGATTCATAGATGATGTCATTGTATGGCTCTTTTCAAATGTGGACAGTAAAATATACACCCAAAGTCACACAACCAAAGCTACCTACACATCAGGCACAGGCCTGAATCAAACCCTTTCCAGATTTTCCAGAAGAATTAGTGATAAAACCAAAGGAATTTCCATTTCCTCCCAAAGTGGCACTTCTGAAAAGCATGCAGTTTTCTAAGACCAGCCAAAGCTACACAATGCTTCCCATCTTGCCTTCATTCCCTCTCTGGGTATAAGTTCCAGGCACTTTAAGGGACTTCTTCCCAAACCAATATTTTTTAATGGTATCTGTAAAAACCCAAGAAGCCAGCAGTCTGTGTGATGGTATGTCTATGGCCAGCTGCTTCTCGCCTATGCAAAACACTACTGGATGGGAACACTTCCCATCATGAATATTCCTTTCCATTTTAGACCTTAATCCATTGCCCATAATTTTCCCTGTCAGAAACAATGAAGGTGCCATCTGCACACTGCTGTTTTAATGTATGCCTGATGGTTACTGTCAAAGGATTGTCCTGGGTCACTGTCATTGCATTAATTGTTCCATGCACAAAACAAGCTGAAGAGTCCAAATCATCCTGTCATGCTCAGGGAGAGAGGAGGAGAGGAGAGGAGGGGGGGAAGAAGGGAAGAGGGGAAGAGAGGAGGAGAGGAGGAATTCCCCACAGCCTGTGTCATCTTCAGCTGTGAGATGTTCAGCCTGAGGGAAGAGCTTGAGACAGGCTCTACTCAGCTGGAGTTCTAAACACCCAACCCACAATAATACCATGCCTTTTACGAAGTGATTTCCAAAGTCCATAAAATCTTCCAACAGATAACTGAGTATCAAGGCAAAGCTTTTCAAGTTAACCATACTAAAACTTTATTCCCTAACAAAGACTGGCCTTATAACCTTTGAAATTAATTAGAGATTAAAAGTTTTGATGGCCAAGGCACGATGAAAATTTGTTTTGATTTCCTTCTCAGTCAGTTCACAACCTGCCCCCAACACACACACCAAAAACAGAAAGAAAGAAAGAAAATTAAAAAAAAAAAAGAAAATCCATTTCAATCTTATTCATGAGCCACCAACCTTCATTATGGATACTACTTACAGGTCACTTTACTGCTCTAAATAGCACGTGCACACACAATAAATAAATAAATAAACAAACAAACAAACAAATAAATAAATGCAGTTTAAAATATATACATATATACATATATATGTGTGTGTGTGTGTATATATATATATATATATATATATATGAGAGCCAAGCAGTGAAACAGATACAAAAATGGGAAATACATGATGTTTTTCAGTAGCTGTCTGTTGGGAATGGACAGCAAGTGAACCTCTTAGGACAGGAGCCAAGCTCTTTCTCATAAGCCCCTCTTTGCTGTTAGCTCTCAAAATAATGGGTGCCATTTTCAATGCCTTTGAATATGAAAAGGTGCCAGAGCCAAAGCTTTTTCTCCGTATCATACACTCTTCATTAATTGAAATGGCCATCTGAGTACAGTCATCATGAAATATGATGCCCAAGTATGACCTCAAAAAACCACCCCACACTTTACCTTTAATTACTCCTGAAAATATAAACTACTCGTGAATCAAGGTTTCCATAAAACTATTTAAAACTGGTATAAACTATACAGAAAAGCACTTTAAGGTAGATTACAAAGATAAGAAAAGTTTTAAAAACATCTTCTAAGGGAAAATATCAAACTGGCTCTACGGGAAGAACCTGTGCTTTGCAGTATGAATCCCTGGTGTAAATCTTCTGTGAGAACAGAAAATATCTCCACGAACTTGAGTAAGAGAGTGGCTAAAAACAAGACGCGATGTGCTGAAGTAGACAAGAAGGACTTAGGAACCATACTACATCTAGGAATCTCTGTTTACCAAAAGATACTGCTATTCAATGTTTACCGAAAAACATTTTAGAAAGGAAGACCACATCCAGCATTTGAAGTGGCACTAAAGCTCAACTAATGACTACCGTTTGCATGTCCTCTCCAAACAGCATGTTGAAATTGCCTTTGGAGGCTGAGAGAGAGCTCAGTCAGCAAAGTGTTGCATAACTCAAACAAAAGGTAGAGGGGGGAGGGAGGGAGGGAGGGAGGGAGGGAGGGAAAGAGGAGAGAAAGGTATATGTGTAGAGATACAGATCTGTAATCCCAATGCTGGGCAGGCACGGCCAAATCAACTTGGTGAGTTCTAGGCTAATGAGATTTTCTGCCTCCAGGAAATAAAAAATGTGGTAGGTTCTAAGGAAGACACTTGAAGTTACCATCTAGACTCCACAGGCACATGTGTGTGCACAGAGGCACATGTGTGCACATGAACATGCAATACATGAAGGCTCCACCTCATTAACGGATTAATGTCTTAACTGAGGGAGTGAGTTCATCTTCATCCCACTCTCTTGCTCTTCCTCTCCTTGTTCTAGGCCATGCCAGGCCTTCCACGCCACAGACATAAAACAGGACACTGTCTAGCTTCTACTCTAATGAATCAACTATATTCACATATTCTCTTCTGGCAGCACAAAATAAAGACAGTAAAGTTGCAAATTTGTAGTATAAAAATTCATACACCTGAGTGTTAAACAAAGTAACAGAAGAAAACATTAAAATATGAATAGATGCCTTGCAAAAAAATAGATCTGAACAAAAATTTAAAAATTTTTCAAAATTAAATGGTCTCATGTTATTACTAGTCAAGGTACTGCTAATTAAAACCCCAGGAAATATTATTCCACACTCACCAGAATGACAAATTTATTTACTTTTAGTACTGAGGAATGGACTCAGGGCCTTAAACATGCCTTAAGTATGCCAGGCAGGGGCTTTACCATCGGCCTACATTCCAAATCCCAGAATGTTACATTGAAAAGACTGACAACACTAAGTGTTTGAGCACATACAACCACTATAACTCTCCTAATATGCCAGGCAATGTCTGAAATAGTTAGAGACTTGCCACACTCTAGCAGAGCATATCTACTTCCATGAACGAACTATACAGAAATGCAAGCCTTGTGCACAACAGTCACTGTGGAGATCAGCCCTTTTAGGCTGTGGTATCTGATCTAACCTAGTTGTAGTTAGTGTCAAAGCTGAACTGACTGTCACACACTCATCTGGTGATAGAGACAAGAATGAAGATTCCCAGTGAAGACAGCTGCAGGACAGGCCCAGGAAACAATCAATTTGCTTTCAAGTGAGAGGACAGAAATCATCAAAAGATGGTTCTGAGAACACAAAAGATAGAACTCCAGGTGCATCTAAACATAAGAGGGAAAATTATACTTCTGCTGCAGAGACAGAGAGGAAAGAGCAACTATAACACAGAAAGGACCACCGCACTAACTCTAAGGAAAATAAATACAATCACTGCCTTCTCCATGACTCAGAAGTGGACGGGATGCCATAGACTTTAAAATAAATACAGCATATTAAATTGAAGCAAAACTGATTATGTAATTTCTTGGGGACATGTGGGAGGGGAAAGGAAGTACGGTAGCTGTGTGGCAGAGAGCTGGGGAGAAAAGTGAGAATTAAATCTTCTATATTGGGAAACCTTTAAATATTGAGCATCACTCTAACCGAAGAGTGACAATATAAGCATTGTGCAGATGATGCAGATGTACATCTCAAAGAAACAGCTGAAAGAATATTCATGGCAGTATTCTTTATAACAGAAAATCTACTGACACTCTAGGTATCTATCAATATAATATGAAATCTTGTTATGGCTGTACAATAAAAATGAGTGAAGTGAAGATACAGGCAACAGCTTTGGTGATTCACAAAAGTAAATTGAACAAAAGCAGCCATATATGAGGAAATAGATACTGTTAAAGCTCCACAGAGAGGGATTAGGTGGTAGACAGGAGCACACTGGTGTTAAGCCCTGGCACTGAAGAGAATAAAAATAAAAGAAGTCCCAGAGGCAGGAAAGATTAAAACCTGGTACTTGAAATAAGGTTAGCAGATTTGTTTGTCCTAGAGGATGGCATGGCTGGGCTGCAGGGGTAGGACCTTAGGTGAGTCCCTTTGTGGCAACTCACTGGCTAGATTCTGATATTGCCACACACTTGTGCACACCAACTGCAATGCAATGCAAAGTGTTCAAACAGGATTAAGGGCTAACTTCTGGAATGAAATCTATGCCTCCATGAGCTAGCTGGTTGGTGAAGTTACTCCAAAAATCAACAGAATGCCTTTATGGAATAGCAAACTGTGTTTTCTCACCAGTGATTGAAATTGTAGATTTTATCAAGCCAAAGTTAATCAAACAGACTCTGACGATCAGTGAGCAGCCTTGGCTTAATCTATTGAATCAAAATCACCAAACATAATTTATTTAATGTGAAATTAGATATGCTACCCTAGAAACTCTTATATAATTTAAAACCTAAAACCAACTGGAAAGCTATCCTATGTTTACCTTCTCTCTAAAAACAAAGTGAGTTCTTCCTTCACACGCCCTCCCTCTGGAGTAGAGATACCACTGCTTTTGCTCAAGGAAGAATCTTTACAGACAACTTGCTTTCAGTGATCCAAAAGTCAATGCCCCACACCTAGCATCTTTCACAGGTGGCTTTCTTTAGCCATGACAACTGCAATTCCCTCTTGCCTGCCACCTGCAGCTGAGACAGGTCAGCAGGCATATCTACAGACTGACAGAACCTGTGGTCAGCCCCACTCAAAACTTTGTCCCTTGCCCAATATCCCCTGTTCATTTTTAACCCACTATCTTGGATTTTATATAACCTTGTATTTAATTTCTGATCACTTTAATTAACTATTTTTGTCTGCCAGTTGCTATTATCCCAGGTTTCTGTTTTAACTTCAATGTATCAATGCATGCCAAGGGCAAAAGTTAGGGAAATATGTCATACACACACACACACACACACACACACACACACACCACATATGCACACATTACTTTACAATACTTTGAGTGTTATATTTGCTAAAATAGCTGATGTTGACTGTGATGAAGGAAATCACTGACATGCACAGCATGAGAATGGATGTTGAAAAACACCAAACAGGAGCTCTGGTGTCTCTCAGTGAGGCCCTGNGTAATCCCCAACACCAACTGCATAAATACAAAATGACTTTTGTCTTATCTGTAAACACTACCTAATCCTGATTTTTAAGTTAAATAAGCAGTAGAGAAGAGATTTTATCACTGTTTGGCCATGACAGGACCATTTCTCTTTCTTTAACAACATGTCAAGGATGAAACAGGAGCTCCCAGAGAGCCGAAGCTCTGAGAAATGTACTGAGTGGCCTTGAAAGTTATCATTTATAAGAAAGGCTCCTGCAAGATAACTGCCCATAATACTCAGCTATAATGATAAAACAATTTTGTAAGTTTTTATTCCTAGACCCATAAACAGGTTTGAGAGAGGAAAAAATTCTACCAGAATAAATTTGGGTTGATTATAAAGGAGCACAGTAAATAGGACTTAACAGTGGTCAGCTAGATGGACACCAGATACCGAGCAAAAACAAGTGGAAAAGCTGAAGAAATGCAATCATATGTTTGAAGGCACCAGCGAACTGTCAGGGGCAGTGTGGGATCACTGACACACTGAAACAGGGTGGGGGACCCCAGGGAACAACAGGCTACTTTTCTAGGATCACATGGTGTGTCCTTCAAAGAATGCCTACGAGACTAACCATTTGAGGGCACCTTGAAGGAGCAACTGGGAAAAACAGGCGTTCAAGCTCAGTGACGCAAAGGGACATCTTGGTCAATTTTCTGGAACTCTAGCCCAGAATGTATGTGCAAGGAGCACTTCCAGGGGTTAAAGATGAGCTTTTGCTTTCCACAGCCCCTAAATGGATGGAGAGAATGTTGGCTGCTGGTGTCCATGCACTGGCAGTTCATCAGAGGAAAGTGCAAGGCAGAACTGAGAATGTGTTCTCGGGCCTTTCAGATAATACCTATAATTTCTACATATATTTTCTAGAACAAACAAGAAAACCACCTGGCTTAGAAGACTGCGCATCATGTTACTAAAAAACCCCAAGAAAACCAGCAGTAGAAACAGTGTGCCTCAAACACCAGAGCCTTTGTTTGACTGGAGGCTGAGAATGATTCTCTGGTTTTATTTTTACATTTTTATGTGTATGGGTGTTTTCATATATGTTTGTCTGACCACCACATATGTGCCTGATGCCTATGGAGGCCAAAAGAAGGTATTGGATCCCCTGGAACTGGAATTATAATTTTAAGGCACTGCTGGGAATTGAACTCTGGTCCTCCAGAAGACTCTTACCTACTGAGCCCTTTGACTACTCTAGCCCCTGTGAATGATTCTTACTAACACATGAGTTTTAAGAGAAACATGCACTGGACAAAATGTAAGAAAAACCAAAAGAAATTCTTGAAAGTGAAATCAATAGATGAGAAAAACAACTAGACAGAAAGAGGATCTGTGACTGAACATGAGTCACCAGGAGGCAGCTGTAAGGAAGCCTGGAGAGACAGAGTCATGCAAAACACAGGAAAAATCAGAGTTGGGAGCACAGTGGAGCCGCCCAGTCTCAGCATTCCTGACACCTTGGTTCAGGTACATCCTGGCTGCACCCAGCAAATTTTCCACACTTGAAGATATATAGTAGCTTCCTTGGTCCTATCCCAGTAAATGTCAGTAGCACCCTATGACAATGAAAAATGCTTCAAGACATGACTGGACATCCCCTAGGTGACAAAACTGTTCTGAGAAAGGATGCACTAGTATACACAGGGTAACAGAATTTCAAACACACAACTGCATCCCAAAAGGAGTAAAGGGGGAAAACAGAGCAGAAACCACAATTGGCATGTGTGCCATTCCAAACTTTATGAAAGAAACCATGTAACAGAAGCATAGCCCTATTTTGAGCTCAGGGTTGTCTAGGAGACTCCCAAAACATATAGGCTATTGCTATTGCCCTTGGTTGGCTCTTAGAGTGGAAGGTTTTCCTATTGCTGAAGGCAGCAGGGCCCAGAGACCCCCCTGAGCTGGAACAAACCTGAATACTTCATCCCTGAAGACAAGCTTTCATGGTACCATGCAAGCTTCCAAAGGAAGGAAGCAACCAATGATCCTACCCAGCAATGACACCAATGAACCACAACAAAAAACAATATGGCATGATACCCTAAGGGTGCAGCAGTGGCACATACACCTTAGACGTGACCAACAGCTTCTAATTGGACTTTAGACCCACTCAACAAGAGGGAAATCATGCCCAATACTGGAAGCCTAACCAACTACCCAGGAATCTTGGAGAAGAATCTATAATCACCACTTTACTAAACCAGCATAATCACCAACTACACTCTAAACATTTGTCTTTACACCCACAGATAAATATAGTTCTCAGCCCTCATCAAGAAAACTCCTCTTTGTAACAGATGGAGACCACTGCAGAAAAACCACAACCAATCAAAATGTAGAGTGTGGATCCCAGTGCCAATGGATACATCATCAAACAACTCCTACACCTAAGGCTAAGGGTACATTGTAGAAGGGAGGGAGAAAAGACTGTAAGAGCCAGAGGATCAGGAAGTTTGCTGTGAGACTGTGTCTCCTAGAAATGCCAGAAGCTCCACCTGTAAAGTCTCACCAACATCACTGCCCAAAGGTAAGCTTAACAAAGACAACCCCAAGAGACATGCCAAAGTGGATGAGGAAAGCCTAGGAAACCTCAACCTACACAAAGAACTACAGGTAACTAAGGAATACTGAGGGTGGGAGAAATGGTCCTTCCCAGGAAAGAGCACGGCAATTGGTTATACAATACCAAATGGACAGCCCTGAAAACGTGCATACAACTAACATTATACAGACTGAGCAGTTTATATTTAGAGGTTTGTGTGTGTGTGTGTGTGTGTGTGTGTGTGTGTGTGTGTGTGTGTTCAGGAAAAAGAAAACAAAACAAGCACAAATCTAGAAACGGCATAAAATTGCTTACAGCAAACAACAACAAAACCTTTAAGAGTACCCAAAGGAAAATAAGAACAAAGCACCTCAAAGGGTGAACATGGCACTCACTGGCCTCAGGAAGAGCAGTGGAAAGCAGAAACAATAGGGTAAGAGTTTTAAAATGAGAAATGGGCTGGTAAGATGGTTCAGTGGATAAAGGCACTTGCCACCGAGCCTAACAATCTGAGCTCAATCCCTGGGACCCACCTGGTAGAAGAAGAAACCCAACTCTTGCAACTCGTCCTCTGACTTCAACATGTATGCAGCCACACACATAAACCTTCATGCGTGTACGTGCACATACACAATAAATAACTGCAACAAAAATTTTGAAACAAAAAATGTGGTAAATAAATTACTAACCCAGATTTTGAACCATTATTTGGAAATGAAATCATTGTGAATATATGTAGAGACAGAGGAATCATAGATTTTGCCACTTCTAGAGCTACACAATGGAGTGCTAAAGAAGAGAAGGCAATGGCAAGTCAAGGGTGTGGAGAGGAACAAAAGCCCCAGAAATGTAAATGGATGAGTAAATTCAAAAGACTATGTCAGAGGAGACTAGAACAATCAGAGTGGTAACACGGGGAGGGCTCAAGGGAGAGAAACAGGGAGAGTCTGAAGGGAGGGAGGGGGAGGGGAAATCATTAACTCTATTTCAATTAAAAACATTTCTTAAAGGATATGTCAGTGTAAAAAATTATAATCTTAAGTTTAAAACTATAGTGAGAAACAAAATGCATGGCATTTAAAGCACATAAATTGGGAAAGTGAAATTGAAGTCTACGTGGAAAAGTGTGCTAACATCTGCACATTGCACAGAAAGAGCTATGACCTTCATTAGGCTTTCATTAGTCAAGGATTCCTGCTGCAGTCTGTAGGTCACGGGAAGAAAGAGATGTATGACGAACAAACTGGGGAAAAAATGAGAAAGGAAAGAGAAGCGAAGAGGGGAGCCACAGCAAACACTGAAAAACTGACTTCAACCCAGCTGCTGCACCCAGTAAGGAACAGAAGACCAGGGTTGTAAACTAAACACCATGGAACCCCACTGTGCATTTCATAAAGAGACACCATGATCATTTAAGTAAAACTATTTTAAATTCTTTCTGAACTTACAAAAAGGAAGAGGGTTAGGTATGTAGTGATTCAAGAGTTACATAACAGTGGCCAAACAACAGTCTTTACGATTTGGTCTGCTTACATCCCTTTAAAATTAATGCTGGTTAATATTGATCAAGGCACCATAAATGGTATCTTACTACTTTAATTTATAAGTATTTCTCTCCAGACCTATAAAAATGAAGAGAAGATGGAATAAACCACACCAGAATGTCTGAAGCAATGGTGATTTAGATAATTTCTCCCCCTCAACTTGGTCTTTGTTAAAATTTGATTTGGCTTGCTGTACAAAGCATATCTTTCCTTTGTAATTTTAAGAAATGTCACTTATAGAAACATTATTAGGTCAGCTTTCCAGTTCTGCATGTAATGAGCTTGGAATTCAGCACTGTGTCCTAACAAGAAGTAAAAAGCTGAACAGACTGAAAATGAACCATTTCTTGCCTACTTTGTAGGAGAGGGGAGAACCTAGGACACATAGCTGCCCTCAAGGTCGGGGAGACAAGGAGTCACAGCTACCCACAGCAGACTCAGAGTAAAGAACAGGACAGGAGAACCGGGCTGTCACTGAACTGCTGAAGACTCAGTGCAGATAATTCTGACAGTTAAAAATTCCAGAGGAACTTAGTCATAGGAACCCAATAACATTGGGAGGGTTACTACCAGAAGCCTGACCAGGATCCCTAATAAACAGAGACACACGTCCTCTGGCTTCCTGAAGCAGGGGCACCTTGCAATACACCAGAAAGCCTTCTATTTAACAATGTCTACCCTATAGCAGAATGATACAAATTCCAGCCAGCCTTAGCCAGTCTGTCCCACCTAATGAGAAGGAAAATGACTGAACTGGTTGGTCCATAGTCCAGGGGCTCAGCAACGCCTGCCGCTTGATCACAGTACAAAGGAGCACTTCCTTTCCTCCCACACAGATCCATATCAGCAAGGGCTAATTTACTGGAACTCCTCCATCCAGTCCATCATATCTGGCTGTAAGAAAACGTCAGAAAACATGCTGAAAGGAAAAAAAATGCAACTTGAAGAGTCAGAAAGGGTAGGCGTGACTGGGATGCTGGAGCTGAAGCTTCCAAAGCCAGAAACTGACAAAGGCTATTAAGATGGAAGCTCTGGTAGACGAAGCAGTCGCCATGCAAGAACAGATGGTGACAAACAGAGAGGAAAATTCTGAGGAAGAACCCAAAGAAATGCTAAAGACCAAAACCTGGTAAAAAAATATGGAGTGCTTCCCACAGAGGTGCTACAGAAGAACCTCTGAGTGTCAGACTACGTCCATGGAAACTTTGGAAAAAACATTGAAAGAATGAAAAAGGACAGAATAAGTATTACAGGAAAACCAGAAGAAGTATAACATGGGACCAACAAAAGTTCAATTGTATATATTGATCCAAATATGTCAATAATCCCTTTGGTTTGATGCTCTAAATATATCAACTAAAAGAAATGAAGTGGATGAAAAAGCAAAGTCCAACTCTGTATTATCTATAAGAAACTTTATTAAATGTGAAAAATAGACATTAAAAGTAGAAAGAGAAAAATATACTGTGCTAATAGTAAATATAAGAAAAGTACATCAACCTAAGAACTCAAAACAAGCAATGTTGTCAGGGACAGAGACTATCACTGCATAATGAAAACGGGGTCAATTCTCCAGGACATACAATCCTTCACATGTGCCTAACAATGGAGCATCAGATTACAGCAGACATAAAGCAGCTTAACCCACCCTCACAGCTAAATGGCCTTTGTTAGAAAACACACTGATGTGCCTGCTGCTCACAGTGGCATATGCTTGTAATGTTAACACCTGAGAATCTTAGGCCAGACTGGGCTACATAGCAAGACCGTGTCTCTATCTCTCTGTCTCTCTGTCTCTCTGTCTCTCTGTTTCTGTGTGTGTGTGTGTGTGTATCTGTCTGTCTGTCTGGCTATGTCTATCTATCTATCTATCTANCTAGCTAGCTAGCTAGCTAGCTATCTACCTACCTACCTTCCTACCTACCTACCTATCTACCTACCTACCTACCTATCTATAAACAAAAGGAATAAATGTACTTGTGCTACAGGTAGAAAAATCAGTTAAGGATACAGCTGGATTTGAGATCTCCAATCAGCTGGATACAATCAATCTCTATAGCAGAATTCTTCACCAGATGAATGCATATTCTTAAAATGACAGGGAACATTCTGTGAAGTCAAGGGCATTCTAACTGCAGCACACTGGAGTACTCTGGTACACAGTTAGAAGAACAGCAATCTCACATCCTGTGCTGAGTCTACAGTGGAATTCAACTAGAATCCAGTAACAGAAAGATACCTGGAAACACCCCTCCCCAGACACACAGAGATTTAAAGACCATGCTTCGAGACACATGCCTGAAAAAAAAAATCTCAAAACACTATTTTAACTAAATAAAAATAAACATAACTTTTAAAAACTTGTAAGACAAAGCCAAATCAGTGCTTAGAAGGAAATGCATAACACCAAGTGGCATTTAAAAAGAAGAAATACCTACAATCAATAATGTCTCTACCTTATGGGAAAAAACAAATTAATAAACCTAAATACTAATTACAACAGAAATAAATTAATTTGACAATAGGAAATCAATAGGCAAAATGAACATTAAAAACTGGCTTTTTGAAAAGATCAATAGAATTGACAAGCTTCTAGCTGAAGGAGGAAAACAAAGATGACATAAATTACTAAAGCAGAAATGAAAAAAGAGGCCACTATCCCAACCCTCTGACATTAAAATGATGTAAACTAATAAATGAACAAGCATGTACTCACAAATTTGATAGCCTAAGTGAAATGGACCATTTCTTTTAAATAAATAATTTGTCAAATTATACACATACATACACAGAAGAGAGGCTGGTGGCTGAATAGGTTGATATTCATTAAAGAAATTGAATCAATCACCAATTTTTTTCAAGAAGAAACAAAAAGAACACCAGGCTCAGACATTACCAATTCTCTATTATGTCTTTGAGAGGGCAAAGGACTATTTCCTGAATAATTCTAGGAAGCCACATAACTCCTGAACACAAACATAAAAATCCTCAACCCTGGAGTCTTCAAGAAGGCTCAGAAAGTGAAAAGTGCTTGATACCATGCCTGCTGACCTGTGTTGTATCGCAGGACCCACACAGTGGAAGGAGAATACTAATTCCGACAAGCTGTCCTCTGACCACCATATGACACTGTGGTGCATGCATACACACACACATGTGCACACACACACACAATAAAAAACTAAATAAATGTAAAATCAACAAAATGTGAGCAGCCTGAATCTAAGCTGAATCTAAGCAATGTACAAGTAGAATTATCTCCTATTACCAAACAGGATTTATTCCAAAAATGTGAGGATGGTTCAACATTCAGATATCTATAGTATAATCTATCACACCAACCAGCCAAAGAACAGCAATTCCACTACCATAGCAATAGACACAAATAAGCCTTTAAAAAACATTCTATATTCATTCATGACATAAAAACTTAATAAATTAGAAATATGGGAGAACTTCCTCAGTTAGATAAAAAATGCTGACAAAAAATTACAGCTAAATTCATAACTANTGGTGACAAAAATCAAAGCTTCGCTGTCAAGGATATGAGCAAGGCCAGAATGTTCCTGTCATTACTCTTTTTCGATAGCATAAGGCACAAAAAGGGAATAAAGATATACACACCGTGAAAGGAAAACTGTGATAGCTGTGTCTGCAGAGGACACTTTTTGTCCCTCAATAAAATCCAAAAGAATCACCAAATAAAGTCACAAGAAAACTTTCTGTGGATATTGGAAACCTGACTCAGAAATGTGTACATAAACAATCTAGTCGACACAATATCAAAGACCCTTACCATTTAGTCTTGCAAGTGCTCCTACTGGAGTGATGCTTCCCAACTTAAAGACTATTATATCGTGATCAAGGGAATGCGGTCCTGATGGGGGGGACACACAAGTCAGTTGAACAGAAGAGTGAGCCCCAAAATAAATCTGTGTGAACAGTGGTGACAGATACTTTTAAATAAATGATACCAAAAAATTATCTGTGTACAAAAAANCACATAGACCTGATACCCTTCACAAAAATAACTCAAACGGAGCAGATCTAAACCAATGTGAAACTGTATACATCCTAGTCTAACAGAGAAAAAAAAAACCACAAAAGGCAAAATTCATTAAAGACACAATTTGTACAATAGATTTCACCAAAAGTAAAACTTTTTGCTGTGTAAAAGACATTGTTGGAACAAAATGACAAACCAACCACTATACACATTCCAAACGACACATCTGATAAATGGCTATTTTTCAAATAGATCTCACTACAAAAGAGGGTCAAGGATTTTAATAGACAATAAAGAAAAACAGATGGCAAAGGGTCCCATGAAAAGATGTTCCACATCATCTATCAGGCAAATACAAATGAGACAGGAAGGTACCACTACACAAGGGTTGGAATCAACAAAACCTAAGACTCCAACAATATCAAATGCTGCTATGGACAGAGTAACAGGAATGCTCACTGCTAACCTGAAGACTTGCCTGAGTAGTGTTCCTTACAAAGTGGAACAAGCCCTTACCATTGAGTCTTGCAAGTGNTCCTACAGGTAATTTCCCAAAGACTTCAGCCTGCGTAAGAACATCAACACAGATATCACAGCTGTTTATTCAGTTGCCAAAACTTAGGTGCAAATAAGATGTGCCTCAATAGATTAAATGATAAATAAGCTAATAAAATCACAATGCCCTATTATTCAATACAGAAAAGAAATGAGCTAGCAAGCCTGCCTCCCTCCCTATACCCTAAGTACTAGGATTACAGGTGCCAGCCGCAGCTTTTTATGTGCTCTGGGGATCAGAACTCAGGTCCTCATGATTACATGGTCAGCACTTTACCAGCTGAACAAACTCCCCAGCCCCTGGAAAGAAAAATAATACAATGAGTGAAAATACCAGTGGATGCAAGGGTTTGAGGTAAAGATGTGGAGGAAAGGGGGCATCAGTAAAGATTTTTAAAGCAATGCCTCAACTCCGTATGTGCGCCGATGGCGGACACAAGTGTGTTAAGATACATTTGTCCAAGTCCACATGTAAAATTATAAAGTAAAAAAATAAAGTACAGCCTGAGAGTGATGCTGACATGTCGGTGTAGACTCGCCAGGCTTGCACATAACCATTGTACAGGAAATGATGGTGAGAGGGGGCT
>LZPO01117433.1:23212-41814 GCA_001675575.1 Neotoma lepida
GTGGGAGAGAGGAGCATGGCAAATATATGGTGTGATATTCCCAGCAGAGAGCCTGAGCTAGTCTCATTTTCTTTTAAAACAGGATCGGAAAATTGAAACCTTAACTCCAAGCCCTTGCTGGAAGGACAAGCCAAAACTTGGTTGTGTAGGCCTTTTTGACTCAAANGACAGTAAATAAACAAGGAGAGGTTGAGAGGGACCAACCACAGAGACCCTGGCCNAGAGGANTCTTCCTCATGGAGTTTCTGGGAAGGGAGGGAAGTTCTGAGGAGAGCCTTCAGAAGGGAGGAAGGCTGTGCCCCAGTTATCCCCAGAAGCACAATACAGAAAGCCCACCGTGAAGATTATCCTGTATTCCTTTAGGAGGGTTCTGTCCCCTGCCTTCCCACAGATCCCAGAGCATCTGGGCCATCAGAGTGCCACTCCTATGGATTAGACAGTATGACACTAAAAATGAGGGACAGGCTTATCAAAAAGGGACTAAGCTGGAAGGTACCCCAGTCATGGGAGTGGGCTGGTGAGTCCAGCCACTTGGTTTGCAGGAGCAATGGCATGCAGGACCCTTGCATGTCGACGCACACCCATGCTGTTTATGGATATGAGTATAAAGAGTCAACAGAAAGTTGGACAGCTGCAGAGTAAGAGCAAAGAGAGAAAACTGACTGGTTCTGGAGAGGGTTCATAAAAAAAAAAGGACAACTGACCAGGACTCCCCTCCAAGGAGAAGCAGTATTCCACATGGGAAGGGGACAGCAGGCAGAAGCATCTGGCAAACAGATGGGTGTACATCTGGTGCCTGGGTACTCCCCATCCCATCCCCAGCAGTGGGAACATCACAAAGTAGGCACTTGGTGAAGGAATAAGCTGCAAAGTATTAGCTGCTAGCAAAAAAGGAAAGAAGGAAAATAAAAACAGCAGAGAGGGGGAGGCACAGGTCATCAGCTAGGAGCTTCTCCCTGGCAAACTATCTGCATTGGTGAAGAATCGCAGGGCTTGCTCTCCTACACTCACTCGGCTTGTGCCTAAGAGCCCTGGCCAGTACCCCAGAGGGGTGAGCCTCTTTCCCNGAGTGTNNCCACTGGGAACACATTACAGAAACCACAACTCCATCCTTCCTGAGTTGGGGAGTCACATTTAAGAGCCCAAAACATAACACCAGTGTTGTACCCTGTAAGATCAGAAGCCTAGGAAGTAATCNTCTTTGGATGGGACAACTGGTCAATACCTGTTTATGCCCTGTGCTTGGCCAGACACCTGGAGGATCTGNAAACCCAGTCAGTGCCTTAACTGGGTTGCTCCTCAGTTCTGAGGTGTTAGTATCCCTAATGCCAATAAGTAGGGCTCTAAGTCCGGCTATATCTAGTGTTTTCAACGAGACCCAGTTATTTTCATTTGTGAGGTGTAAAATGATTTTGGAGTAGAGTCTACTGGGATATGTAGGCTTACCTCTTAATCCCTTTCTCACATAAAGAAATGGTAAACCTACAAAACAGAAATATNCTGTGTCCAAGCTCATGAAGGCTAGAATTGGAAACAAACCCCATGTACCCCACGAGCTAATGTTGCTGCCATAGCCTAGGGAGAGGCAGATCAAGGTCAAACTCAAGGGCGGATGTCTAGACTTTTAATGCAGTCCCTCAAGGAAACTAGAACTTGTGCCTATGAGAGGTAGAGAGCTGGGATGAAGAGTTCTTCATAAATCCACAGACTAAAAAAAAGCACCCTTTGTGGTGATATGTTGTGTACCCTAATAAAATTTGCCTGAAGATCAGAGAACAGAACAAGCCACTAGATTAAACATAGATGCCAGACAGTGGTGGCACACACCTTTAATCCTAGCACTCAGGAGGCCGAGTTCAAAGCCATCCTGGACTACATGAGATTGACTCAGTCTAGGAGAGAAACAGCCAGGCAGTGGTGGCACACACCTTAAACCCAGTACTTGGGAATCACAGGCCTTTAATCCCAGCACTTGAGATCTCATGCCTTTGCTACCAGTATTTGAGAAGCACATACACCTTTAATCCCAGCACTAGGAAAGAAGTAATATGGCTGGGTGGAAAAAGGTATATAAGGCANGAGGAGACAGGAACTAAAGCCTTTTCAGCTGGAGGCCTTTTTGGCTGGAGGCTTTTCCCACTGAAGCCCTTTTCCACTGGACTCCTTTAGGCTAAGGACTCAGAGACATTCAGTCAGANGATTCGTGGAGTTATCGAGGTGAGAAGTGGCTGTGGCTTGTTCCTTTGTCTCTCTGATCTTTTAGCACTTATCCCNATATCTATCTGGCTCTGGGATTTTTATTAGAAGACCAATTAGATTTCGTGTTACAGCTCTTCCATGTAAGAGACTAGAAAACCTCTACTGTATCCCATGGAAAAGAGAGGAAGCATGCGTTCTACTTGGACTCTGGAGAGAGTAATCCTACAATTAGCCACAGTGCATCAGGTGTAGGGCAGATCCAGATGTGAGCCTGTGCTGTTCATATTCAAGGATTCTTCCCCTAGTGTGTGTGTTTGGGGGGTGGTGGTGACTTGACAGCTTCCCACACAAGACTCCAAAAGAAAATCATGGTGAGTTCAAATTACAAAATGAAAAGCAAGACTGGAGAGATGGCTCAGCAGTTAAGAGCTTTCATTGGCTGCTGTGCCAGAGGACCCACGTTCAATTCCTAGCATTCACATTGTAGTGCCCTTTTTTGGCCCCTTCAGGCACCGAGCTCACATGTAGTGCATAGATATACATGCAGACAAAACACCCATACACATTAAAATAATAAAATAATTTTTNAAAATAAAAAGCATCCGAGTGAATAGACATCACATAAGAGGAGCTACAGTCAGCATTAAAACTGAGACTACAAGAAAGTAATTAGGAAAGATGCTGTGGTGGTTTGAAAGAAAATGGCCCACAGAGGCTCATAGGAAGTGGCACTATTATAGTAGGTGTGGCCTTGTTGGAGAAAGTATGTCACTGGGGGTGGGCTTTGAGGTTGCAGAAGCTCAAGCCAGGCCCAGGATCTCTCTCTCTTCCTGCTGCTTGTCAGTCCAGATGTAAAACGCTTGGCTACCTCTCCAGCGCCATGTCTACCTGCATGCCACCATGCTCCCCTCATGAGGACAATGGACTAAACCTCTAAACTGTAAGCCAGCCCCAATTAAATGCTTTCCTTTGTAAGAGTTGACNTGGTCATGGTGTCTTTTCACAGAAATAGAAACTCTAAAACTGA
The DNA here is from genome assembly GCA_001675575.1 of Neotoma lepida. Classification (NCBI taxonomy): domain Eukaryota; kingdom Metazoa; phylum Chordata; class Mammalia; order Rodentia; family Cricetidae; genus Neotoma; species Neotoma lepida. The sequence continues at coordinate 26,439 of LZPO01117433.1, forward strand.
AGTCCAACAGTTTGAGATAACAGAATNTTTTAAAGACTATACAAATTAGGATGTGTAAAATGCTGATATATATTGATCATGATGGATAGTGTCAATGCTCCCTTTGGCCTAAAACTGCTGGGATGTATTCCTCACCCACATTTTTGTAGAAGAATTGGCATGGCTTTCCTGGGTGGGTATAGTCTTTTCTGCATCTTTTAGGGATGCAGGATGCTTTCATTAAGTAGAGAGAAAAATATAAGACAAAGGCAATATCCAAGAACAAATTCTGAGAACTTTCTAATTGACAAGAAACATCTAGCCACAGGTCCCCTTGATCATAAATTTGACTTCTGCTAATTTTCTTACTGAATTTTAAAAGATTTTCCATCTATTTCTACCTGGAAGAAAGAATGCTGTATAATTTTTACTTCTTAAAATTTCATTATCTAATTCTGGTCAAGAANGATGATAGCCTCATAAACTAAATTGGGAAATACTCCAAACTCCTCCGTATTCTGAAATTGATTGTAGATGATATTATTTCTTCTTTAATGCTGATAAGATTGACAAATGGAGTTATGCACTTTGAGTTTTTTTTATGGAATTTTTGAAATCATTTTTAGTGTCATATGATGTATTTCTATCACACATGCTACACTGCATGTACATTGGTCATTCACAACTTTGTGAAGTTAGTACTCTCCTTCTACCTTTATCAGGCCACCAGGCTTGTGCATCCCATACAGGCTCTCACTATCCCTACATTTTTTTGTTTGTTTTAAGTTAATAACAAAGTTTAATAGCTATAGAATAATCCGGAGTTTCTGTTTCATCCTGGAAAGGTTTTACTACCTGTAATATTTTGAGAATTTCAACTGTTTCACTTAAGTAATCAGCTATTTGTGGCATAACATTATGACTCCCTTGGGTGCCTTCATTCTGTCTGCAAGCCACAAAGTGATACCTCCTGTTCATCCCTGCTTCTAGTAATTTGTTTCCTCAATTTTGTTCTTAATTACACTTGCTGGGGTCTATCAGTCTTATTAATCTTGCCTGATAACAACATTTTCTTTGTTAATTTTCTCACCTTTTTCTTTTATTGGTTTTCATATCATGCTTGTCATTGCCTTTATACTTACTATGGATTTAATTAGATTTTCTTACATGGAGTACTTTTCTTAATGAATACACCGAGATCATTGAGCTTAGATTTCCTTTGAAATGTGATGAAAGATGCAGATTTCTGTCTGAGTACTGCCATTTTGATGTTCTATATCCATTACCTGCAAATCAAAGCATTTCCTAATTTCCTTGTGCTATTTTGTTTCCAAATAAGCAATTCTTTCCCATATGTATGATTCTTGTATATTTCTAACTTAAATCTTTTGCTCATAACACACTCTCTTTGATTTTTTTTAACATTTTAACTGTACTGACTTTTTAAAAAAAATCTGACATATAATAAATGTTCTGTCTTAGAAAACGTCCTGTATGCACTTGAAAAGAATGTGTATTTTGAAGTTGTTGGATTCAAGTGTCAGTTAGACAGGCGCATGGGGCTCACTACATAGTCCCTTCTTCACTGGGCTTTACATTTCAAGGAACTGTCTTTAATGATGATTCTAATTCTGCCATTTTCTCCCATAGGTCTTTAATTTGTTGTGTGTGCATGAATGGTTTTTGGATTAGTGAACTGGCCCATTTTATTTTATAAAATNGTCCTCTTTAATTCTGATNTTACTTACAGGCTTGNATTCTCTTTGATGTTGNTGAGTTCACATCACCTGTCTCATGCCTGCATTTGCAAAGCACATCTTACTAATATTTACTTCTACCTGCAACTCATGACTTCATATTTAAAGTATGCCTGGGAGATCATATACNGCAGCTTTCNTTTGTTGTGAATATTCTAATATNACTTACTTCCCAGTCCACTTATATTCAGTGTATCATTGGTCTCCCTACATTTATCATTTTGATATCTAGCCTCTACTTGTCCTGTCTATTTCTGTACCTCTATTCCTACTGCCCCGTCTTTTGTCATTGTTGCTGGTAGTCAAATTTCTTGGGTCAGTGATATGGATCAGTTGGCAGGAGCACGTCTCATCATTTGTCTGAAGACTCAAGTGAAATCTCCAGGATCCGCATGGTGGAAGGAGAGAACTAATTTAATTCCCACAAGCTTTGCTTTGACCTCATAAAGGTGCTATGAGATAAATACATAAATACACACACACACACACACACACACACACAAGTATACTACAAATTAATGTAAAATTTGAAAATTATAGATTACTTCATTTAGTTCTCAGTTTTTCATTTTTATAGTGTTTGCTAAGTGGTTGCTCCTTGGATTGCAACACACATTATTGCTTGTCATCTAATATTTTTACTATTGTACTACTTCCTGGACTTAATACTTAATACTTAATGTCCAGTTATCATCTTGTGTCTTTTAACCACATTGTGGTAAACTGTATAGTGGAATGTTGTCATTTTTGTATTTAAGCAGTAAGTGTGGATATTAAAAATAAAGCTAATAAAAAGAGATAAGAATTTATGCTTATTTATATTAACTGAACATGGAGTTCTTTATGTTTTCTGAGATCCATATTTTCCTCCTATGTCCCTGACCCTACAGACTTCTCTTTGAAATTTATCTTTAATGGTATCTTTTGAGAAACAGTTATTCTTAGTGTAGAACAATTTATCAGCATTTCTCAACACATCTGCACTTTTCTCTCTGGTCTCTGATCTGTTTGCCTACTCCAGGGTCATGAAGAGATCATCCTGTTTTCTTCTGGGAGCTTCATGGTTTTACCTTTCACACTGAGATTTCTTGCATATCTGGAATTAATTTTCATGTACTCTATAAACTATAATTGGAATAGGAATTTATTGTTTTCTGTGGATATTCCATTGATCCAGTTCATTTAATGAAAGATAATCTGTTTCTCCTTTATTGCCATGTCACTGTTGTGTACCAGATGATAGTCTGGGTTGGGTCTATAGCACTCATTATAATAGAATTATGATAGAATTTCCTATCTGGTGGTGTGGGTTTTGCATCTTTTTTATACCTTCAGTGTTTCCATAGACATTCTTTTAGATTAATATTAGTATCATATGGCTCCTTTCTCAATACTTTTACTGGGATTCTATTGACTTTTTGGACTAACTGATGCATGATTGATGTCTTTGAAACAGTTTGTCCTCTAATCCATAAACATGATGCTTACTTCCATTCACATAGCACTTCTCTGTTTTTTCNCAAGAATTTGCTGTAGTTCTCAGTGTAGGTATTTCAGAATTACTCATCTTAAGAATTATTCATCAATAGTTACTGTCTTTCAATGTCATCATAATGACATTTTTAATTTTTCATTTTTAAATGCTGCATTGCAGAAATATAATTGAAATTACACACTAGTCATATATCCTTTGAAGTTCTAAATTATCCAGTTAATTTTGATAGATTCTTTCAGTAGATTATTCTTGTTCTTCCTCTCTGTTTCTTGGCCTTTTTTGTTGACTCTGACACTACCTAGAAAATGGTAGCCCAGTGTATTGTTCCTTCCCATCTTAGGCAGAAGGCCTTCAGTAATTCACCATCTTCGTTTCTTAGGTCTTCCTTAATAAAGTAACAGAAATATCACCATTTAAAACATGCAAATTTANTTTTTAAGAGTTGTGGGTTCTTACAAAATGAAAACACAGCCTCAGCCTACTCCATGTGAGAGTCTGGCTGGCAACCCTCCTGTTCCTAGTTACTGTCAGTGGCTAGTAGTCCTTGGTGTCCTTTGAATTTTGGGTGTATAATCCCTGTTGGTGCTTCTCATCCCAGGTTCTGCTACAGCTCTGTCCATGTGTGCTCCTCTTCCTATAAGCCATGTTGAATTAGGACTCACCAAAGTATCTTTCTCTTAACTTGATTCCGTTTTCAAAGATTCNGCTTCCAAATAAGATGATTTTCAGAAGTCGCAGAACTTAGGCCTTCAACATGTATCTGGGAGAATCACAGTTCAACTCAGCAACAAAACAGGAAAATATTAGTCTATAGTTTTCTGTTGTCTGCTTTGTTTCATTTTTTTCTTTCAAATAGTCATTTTACAACAAGCCATTCTTGTTAGATAGTTCAGTCAGTAAAGGGTCTCTATTGTGTATTCATGAAGATCTGAGTTTGGATCCCCAGCATCCATATAAAATCCAGGCACAGTGGCATACATTTGGCATTCCAGTGTTGGGGTGAGCGATGACCTGACAGGTGGATCCCTGGAGTTCATGGGCCTGCCAGCCTAGCCAAATTAATGAGCTCCAGGTCCAGTGTAACCCTGTATCAAAAAATAAGGTTGAGAGTAATCAAGAAATTACTTGACATCAACCTCATCTCTGGCTTATACACATACACCCACACATGCACATATCCTTGGGCACATGTACAGAGACCACACAATTGTTTTTAATTAGAAAATAAACTTTCTCCTATTACAGATAGATACTTTTACAAATTTTTTAAAAAATCATAAGTGATNGACCGGAGAGATGGCTTAGTGGTTAAGAGCATGAGCTGCTCTTCCAGAGGTGTTGTGGAATATCATTTTAAGGTGTGTTACTATTGTTTATGTTGCATTTGTTTAACTCCGTGAAGCTGTGTTACTTTGCCTGTCTAAAATACTTGATGGTCTAATAAAGAGCTGAATGGNCAATAGCAAGGCAGGAGAAAGGATAGGCGGGGTTGGCAGGCAGAGAGAATATATAGGAAAAAACTGGGAGAAGAGATTTAGGAGCCAGAGATGGAGGAGGACATCAGGGGCCAGCCACCCAGCTACAGAGCCAGCCACAGAGTAAGAGTAAGATTTACAGAAGTAAGAGAATGGAAAAGCCCACAGGGAAAAGACACATGGGTTAATTTAAAGTTAAGTAAAGCTGGCTAGAAACTAAGCCAAGCTAAGGCCAGGCATTCCTAAGTAATAATAAGACTCCATGTATGATTTATTTGGGAGCTGGGTGGCGGGTCCCTCAAAAGAACCAAAAGAACAAACAACAACACAGAGATCCTGAGTTCAATTCCCAGCCACCACATGGCAGATCACAACCATCTATAATAGGATCTGATGCCCTCCTCTGGCATTCAGGCATACATTCAGACAGAGCACTCATACATAAAAAATAAGTATATAAATAAATAAAGGTGTGTGCCACCACACTCNTCTTTAAAAAAGAATCATAAGTGAAAATAAAATATTGATAAGCATGTATTAAGATAATATTGGTTATCTCTTTGTAAAAAAAAATATTTATTTTTATATTTATGAGTGTTTTGCCTGTACATGCACTACATACATATCTGGTGTCCTTGGAGGCCAGAAGAGGTCTCAGATTTCCTGGAGCTGGAGTTACAGATAGTTGTGAGCCATCATGTGAGTGCATGAAACTGAACCTGGTTCCTCTGCAAGATCACCAAGTGCTCTTAAATCCCAAGACGTCTCTCTAGCATCAATTTTTCTCCTTTTCACCTATTGATAGGAAGTTTTCTGATGATTAGTGAAGGCTGTGAGGGAAAGCAGAGCCTATGCATAGCACACCAGCTTCCAGGAGCCCTTGTCTGTTCAGGCTCAGTGCCTGAGTCCCTCTGTTCCTCTTCAGCTTGAATTCTGCTTTCAAAGTGATGAGTGATAACTGTGTAGGGACAGGTTAGCACCAGAAAGCAGCTGAGTTTGGTTCTCACTCAGCTTTTATATACAGCAAGCCAGATCACACATGATACCTTTGTCACTAGCTTCTCTTCAACTACACAGACCTGCAGCACATAAACTGCAGATCAGCTTCCAGTAAGCATTATGGATAAATCAGACATAATGTCCTAAAAGATCCTGGGTCAACAGCCAGGACTGAGCAACATCTAGGATTTCCAGTCATCACCTACCTGGTACAGTCATCAGCCATCTCTAATAAAAGTATTTTTAGAAGATTTATTCCTTTTTAAGTGTGTGTGTGTGTGTGTGTATGTGTTTGTTTGTGTACATGTTTGTGTTTGTGCAAGTATATGCACATGACTGTAGATGCACACAGAGGCCAGAAGATTTTGGATTTCCCGGAGCTGAAGTTATATGCTTTTTTCTTTGTTTACTCTTCTTGTAAACAAACATTATTAGTGAGTGTCTTCCTAAGGTAAATCCTCCCTCTTATGTCTGTAGATGTCTATTTTCCATTCATAACACATTTTTATTGTGAAGGTCACATGAATACATAAAATCATTCACATCAAATGTCCTACTTAAAGAGGTACGATAATGTAAATGTCTTTTAATCTTAAACGAAAGTGATACAGGTCATGGTGGCAGCCCCCATAGGCTCAAGCTACCCTTGCAAAGGTGACNTCTACTCTGGATATTTATGGTGGTTCTCTTACAACTTTTCATTAGTGCTTTGTTACTTAGTTTAAGGGCCCCCAAGCACTACAGAGCAGGTTAGTGTGATTTTTACACGCTTCTCCTGCCCCTTTATATCTTTTTAACCTTAGTGTTTTCTGGTGGAGATGTCTGTGGAGTGAAGATTTTGCTGACTGTGTTCCTTTGGTACAGTTTGCCATTTTCGTTTTGCCTCTAGGTTTGCTTAATATCAGGAGCTGAATCTGTAAACTAAATCTGATTCAAATTTCCCTCAGAGAGAAAGATTGTTTCCTGGCTGCTGTGGAGCTCATTGTCAAGGGGCACAGAAGGTCAGCTTACCTGTCTTCTTGTGACCAACAGTCATAGGTTCCAGTTGGCAGTGCTTAGATATTTAATTTGCAGACACTAAAAAAATTGATGATGCTTCAATTCCATAGTTTCTCCTCTTAAATATATCCCCAATCTGCCATTTAGATTCTCATCAGTAGTTTGCATAGAAAAAGCAAGGCAGATGTTCCCTTTATTCACAAGACTTCAAAACAATGAATGTGTTCATTAATATCCTATAAGACCAGCTAATGTGTGTGTGTGTGTGTGTTCACATGCACGCTCACAAATGCCCAGGCAGATCTCCAGTTTAAAGTGACAATTGAACAAGAATTCCAGATATCAGTTGATGAAACCATTTCCCTGTTTGCTTCATGTTTTGAGTCTTCTGTCCACCAGTTTTGGCTCCAGGGCTCCCTGTGCCCCTGAACCATTCTGGATGGCAGGCTTCCCTCCCACCTTCCTTTATAGGCAGGCATACGCTGTAGTCTGGGACTTCTCCCAAACCTTTGTGGCTTGCTCCCTATTTTCTCACACGTAGTCATTTTCTCCACCCTGTGCACATTTAATCCTGTCTTGGCAGATCTGCAGTAGCACAAACATCAATATGAGTGCATGTATTTGTGCCTATGTGGTCTGTTTGATTACAGTCATTATCTTTACTGTTCTTCAGATTGCCTGTTCTCTGGTGAGTGAGTGACCCTTCAGGTGGGCTCCACAGTCCTTTAACAGGCCCTTTGGTCCATGCTCTTACTTTCTGCTACAAGATGGCATTCTGAGCTCATCTGTTCATCTTGTACACTTCTGGCCCTAGACCAGGAATCAGCCATTTCAGCCATTGCTCTTAAATGCTAGTTTCCCTTAGCTGGCTCTAAATGCTATTTTTAGATCTCTTTCATGAATAGGTTGACGATTACCTATCTCCCTGTCTGTCATCTCAACTATCTACGCATCCATCTTACTGAGCTGAAATACCGCAACAGATCAAATCCAGGGCCAAGGACTTTCTACTTAAACTTTTCAATCTTAAATTTGCAGCTCCTGCAATCCCTGGTTCTCAAAGGATGTGGGATAAACAATTGCAGTAATACACATTGCTCATTGACTTCATGTCCTACTCCAAGCAGAGCACAGTCAGTATAACGAGCAATGGCATTGCCANAGCAACAGTGGATACATGCTTTTAAAGTATTTGTTTTCATTTTTCCGATTATAATTACATTTCCCNTTCCCTTTTCTTCCTCCACAACCTCCTTATTATCTTTTAAATTTATATCTCTGTTTTCATCATGCATATATGTATATACATATGTATTCCTGAATACATACGTGCCACCTGCACGGTTTGTATAATATTACTGGCATGTTTTCAGGCAGGGCTGACAATTTGGTATTGGATAACCAATAGGTGTGCTCTTTTCTGAGGAAGACTATTTTCTCCTGCTCTCAGCATTCCTTAGTTGCCTGGAGCTCTTTGTGTAGGGTTAAGGCCTCCTGGGCTTCCCTCCAGCCACTTTAGCTGTTTATTATTGTTGTCCTTGTTCGGCTTGCGTTTAGGCAGTTATGTCAGTGAGACTTTCTGGGTATCGCTTCCGCAAACTCCCTGGTCCTCTGGCTCTTACCATGTTTCCAGCCCCTCTTGTGCAATGGGATTTGTTTTGTAGATGTATCAGTTGTGACTGGGCTCCACAACCCTGCATTTTGATTGGCTGTGGTTTTCTGTAGNGGTCCCCAGCTGTTTTGCAAAGAGAAGTTTCCTTGATAAGGAGTGAGGACTTACACTTACCTTAGGGTATAAGGACAAATTTATAAGACCCATTACTTCACTAGCCCTGGGTAGTTGGCTAGGTTTCTAGTACCAGGCGTGATTTTTCCTCTTGTTAAGTGGGTCTTAACTCCAATTAGAGAGCTGTTGNTTACCACCAAGGTATATGTGCCATTACTGTACCCTTAGGGTTATCATGCTGGTCATTGTTGTGGATCATAACCACCACAGCTGGGTAGAACTGTTGGTTGTTTCACTCTTTTGGAAGCTTGCATGATGCCATTTGGTTCTACAAAAGCTAGTCCTCAGGGAGGAAGCTTTCAAATTAGTTCCAGCTCAGGGGCCTCTTGGCCCTGTGTCTGAAGTACATGTGTCTTCAGCAATAGGGACTTACCTTCCACCTCTGGGGGGCAACCAAGAGCAATAGCAATAGCTTGTAATGTTTTGGGAGTCTTTTGGACAACCCTGACTGACAACTCAAAAGACAGTTAGATAGTCTTTAGCTTTTGAAAGAAGCATTGTCAGCCCAGATGGGAAAGTTTCATTTAAAATATATATGTAAATTTATATACAGACTTACATGTATTATAGGTATTTTAGGTACATAATTGATAGAATGATTCCCTATGTCTTTTTCAGACATCTTTACTATAATTTTGACTTCTTTTTTCCTTACTCTATATTTATCTTCCCCTTCCTAATTAAAGACCCCCAATTTCCATTTTCCTCTTCAGATCACTTGTACTCTGCTATGCCCCTTTCTATTGGTCCCTTAACCCCATACCCCAGCAAGGTNCCTTGTATTTCCTGGTTTCTGCAGTTCCTCCAGGTTATGTACTGACATCTGAAGATTTGGAGCACAGAGTCTCTGGAAAGAGAGAACATACAATGTCTGTCTTTCTGAGTCTGAGTTACCTCACTCAATATGGTTTTTTTCTTTTTCCATTCATTTACCTGAAAGGTTAATGATTTCATTTTTCTTTACAGCTGAATAGTATTCCATAGTGTCTAAGTATCACATTAAACTTGCCTTTTAATATCACTTTCCGTTTTCTCTTTTTTGTTTTAAAACATTTAATTTTTTGTAAAACAATGTACACAGTGAGAAACTTTGGAGCACTTAGCCCTGAATGCGATGTCTTTATCACACCCCTCCCCTTAAGGATCTGAGGTCTAGGTGGAAGAGAAGGTGCAAAGAGTGTAAGGGCCAGAGGGGATGGATGACATCCNGGAAGGAGTGTCTTCCAGACACAGCAGGACCGTTGCACATATGAACTCACAGAGACTATGGCAGCGTACCCAAAACCAGAACAAGTTCAAACCAGACAAAATCCCAGTAAGGTNAAGGGAAGTGAGTACAAAGTTCCAATTCTAATCAAGAATCCGTTTGCAATTGATATATGTTGGGAAAGGGAAAATCAGTTTTCTCCAATGGAATATCANTGGATACATCAATCATATTCCAAGGCAGAACCCATGTCCAGGAGTAGTTGGCCAATAGAAAATGAACTTCCTGTGTGTGTGTATGTGTGTGTGTGTGTGTGTGTATGTATGTTTCATTTTGCCAATATTTTATTAAGTATTTTTGCATCAATGTTCATGAGGGAGATTAGTCTATAATTCTCTTTCTTTGCTGAATCTTTGTGTAGTTTTGGTATCAGGTTAACTATAGTCTCATAGAAAGAGTTTGGCAATGTTCCTTCTGTTTCTATTATTTGGAAAAATTTGAGGAGTATTAGTAATAACTCTTTTTTGAAATTCTGGTAGAATTCTACACTGAAACCATCTGGTCCTGGGCTTTTTTTGTTAGGAGACTGTTAATGACTGCTTCTATTTCCATAGGACTTATAGGTCTATTTAAATTGTTTATCTGGTCTTGATTTAATTTGGGTATATGGTACATATCCATAAAATTGTCCATTTCTTTTAGATTTTTCAATTTTTTGAAGTATAGGTTTTTGAAGTATGACCTGATGATTCTCTGGATTTCCTCATTGTCAGTTGTTATGTCTCCCTTTTCGTTTCTGATTTTGTTAATTTGGATATTCTCTCTCTGCCTTTTAGTNAGTTAGGATAAGGGTTTGTCTATCTCGTTGATTTTCTCAAATAATCAACTATTTGTTTCATTGAATCTTTGTATTGTTCTCTTTGCTTCTATTTTATTGATTTCAGCCCTCAATTTGATTATTTCCTGGCATCTACTCCTCCTGGATAAGTTTGCTTCTTTTTATTCTAGAGCTTTCAGGTGTGCTGTTAAGTTGCCAGTGTGAGATTTCCCCAACTTCTTTATGTGAGCATTTAGCACTATGAACTTTCCTCTTAGTGCTGCTTTCATAGTGTCCCATAAGTTTGGTTATGTTGTACATTCCTTTTCATTGATTTCTAGGAAGTCTTTAATTTCTTTATTTCTCCCTTGATCCATTGGTGATTCAGTTGAGCATTATTCAGTTTCCATGAGTTTGTAGGCTTTCTGTAATTTGTGTTGTTGTTGAATTCTAACTTTAAGGCATGGTGGTCCAACAAAATGCAAGAGGTTATTCCAATTTTTTTGTATCTGTTGGGATTTGTTTTGTGACCGAGTATGTGGTCAGTTTTAGAGAAGGTTCCATGAGGTGCTGAGAAGAAGTTATATTCTCTTGTGTTAGGGTGTAATGTTCTGTAGATGTCTATTAAGTCCATTTGAGTCATAACATCTGTTAGTTCCCTTATTTCTCTGTTAAGTTTCTGTCTGGCAGACCTGTCTATTGGTGAGAGTGGAGAGTTGAAGTCTCCCACTATTAGTGTGTGGGGTTTGATGTGCAATTTAAACTTTAGTAATTTTTTTTTTTACATATGTGTGTGCCTTTGTATTTGGAGCATAAATGTTCAGAATTGAGACTTCATCTTGATGATATTTCCTGTCATGAATGTGTAATGTCCTTCCTGATCTGTTTTGATTAATTTTAGTTTAAAGTCTATTTTGTTAGATGTTAGGATAGCTACACAAGCTGGCATATTAAGTCCATTTGACTGGAAAGTCTTTTCCCAGCCCTTTACTCTGAGGTAGTGTCTATCTTTGAAGTTGAAGTGTGTTTCTTGTATGCAGCAGAAGGATGGATCCTGTTTTCATATCCATTCTGTTAGCTTGTGACTTTTTATAGGGGAATTGAGTCCATTGATATTAAGGGATATTAATGACCAGTGATTGTTAATTCCTGTTATTTTTTGGTGGTAGTGTTGTGTGTTTCCCTTCTTTGGGATTTGTTGATGTGGGATTATCTATTGCCTGTGTTTTCATGGGTGCATCTAACTTCCTTAGGTTGGATTTTTCCTTCTAGTGCTTTCTGTAGGGCTGGATTTGTGGAGAGGTATCGCTTAATCTGGTTTTATCATGGAATATTTTGTTTACTCTGNCTAAGGTGATTGAGAGTTTTGCTGGGTATAATAGTCTGGGATGGCATCCATGGTCTCTTAGTGTCTGCATAACATCTGTCCAGGACCTTCTGGCTTTCAGAGTCTCCATTGAGAAGTCAGGTGTTATTCTGATGGGTCNGCCTTAATATGTTACTTGGCCTTTTTCTTTTGCAGCTCCTAATATTTTTTCTTTATTCTGTATGTTTAGTGGTTTGATTACTATATAGTGAGGGAACTTTTTGGTGGGGTCCAGTCTATTTGGTGTTCTGTAAGCGTCTATTTGGTGTTCTGTAAGCTTCTTGTATCTTCATAGACATTTCTTCTTTAGGTTGAGAAAGTTTTCTCCTATGATTTTGTTGAATATAATCTCTGTGCCTTTGAGCTGGTATTCTCCTTCTTCTATCCCTATTATTCTTAGGTTTGATCTTTTCATGGTATACCAGATTTCCTGGACTTTCTGTGTAATGACTTTGTTGGCTTTAATATTTTCTTTGACTGATGAATCTATTTCCTCTATCATATCTTCCATGCCAGAGATTCTCTCTTCCATCTCTTGCATTCTATTGATTATGCTTGCTTCTGTGATTCCTGTTCATTTACTCAGATTTTCCATTTCCAGCATTCCCTCAGTTTGTGCCTTCTCTATTGCCTCTATTTCAGTTTTCAAGTCTTAAACTGTTTCCTTCACCTGTTTGATTGCTTTTTCTTGGTTTTCTTTAAGGGATTTATTGATTTCTTCCAATTTTTTGTTGGTCTTTTCCTCAATTTCTTTAAGGGAATTTTTCATTTCCTCTTTAAAGGCCTCTATCATCTTCTTAAAGTCATTTTTAAGAACGTTTTCTTCTGCTTCTTCTATGTTGGGATGTTTAGGTCTTGCTGATGTAGAATAACCAGGTTCTGGTGATGCCATATTGCTCTTTATGTTGTTGAATGTACTCTTGCACTGGTGTCTACCCATCTCTTCCTCCAATGGGTGCATACAGTGTCTGTGTNTCAGGGAGCCACTCTTGGTCCAATTGGCACTCTATGTCCAATAGGAGCTCTTGGTCCAATCAGAGCTGGCAGAGTCTATGTCTCAGGGAGCAGCTGAGGTCTCAGGGGATGGGTGGGTTTGGGAGGTAGAATAGGGTTTGTAGGTTACAGGGTCCAGTAGGGGGGTGGTGGTCAGGCCTGCCTGCAGGAGTCCTACCTGCTGGCCTGCAACTGGGGCTGCAATGGGTAGGGACATGGGGGCACGGGTTGTGGCCCTGGGCCTAAAGCCTAGAGGCTGGGGCGATAGGCTAGGAGAAAAAAGACTCACCTCTTGGTCCAGTCAGAGCTGGCAGATTCTGTGTCTCCAAGGATGATATTTTAAAAGAAAGAGAGAGAAAGACAGAGAAAGAGTAAACATTTCAGCAGTCAGTAGAACAGTGTAGGTCACGATCCCTTTGGAAGTCGAGTGACCCTTTCACAGGAGTCACCTAAGACCATCGGAAAACACAGTTATTTCTAAAACACTACTATTCATAACAGTAGCAAAATTACAGATATGAAGTAGTGACAAAATAATCTATGGTTGGGGGTCACCACAACATGAAGAATTGTATTAAAGGGNCGCAGCATTAGGAAGGTTGAGAACCACTGCAATAGAAGGTCTTTGTGCCAGCCCTAACATCAGCAAGAGCTTCGGCATAGAAGAAAACATACTTGAGCTCAATTTAAGATTTTGGAAGAGAAAGGACACATTGTACATTTTACTTCAGCCCTTTTCAACTTTGTGGCAGAATTGATGGTCTGGTGGGTCTGTAACATACTTTTCCCAATAAAACTANTTCTTGGCTTTGACTTTATTGTAAAATAAAACAAACAAACAAAGAAGCCCTTTAACTGCCCGTTGTCAAAGTATCTAGCTATTTCATGCTATGTGCTCTGCTTCCCATCTGCCTCCNGAGCCTCTGGAGGATGGAGGATACATTGAATGCTCTCCTCCTGTGTTTACACCAGTGTTTCTCTGGTAAGATTATCCAAGGTTGTTCTCCATCCACTCATATGATACCATTCCTGAAAAATGTTCCCTAAGTGTCTGCACACTGCTGACAGTTTGTGCCCTCTCTGCTTGAAAGTCACTTCTCCCAAACATAAAATCTTGGGCTCATTTACTTAAAAACCTCATGTCTTGAAATATGTTTCTTTTCTTCTGGCATGAAGTACAGTTCTTAAAAGGTCTGATGGTAATCTAAATCCCTTCCTTCTTTTCTATTTTGTATTCTTTTTTATCTAGATACTCAAAGAGCATTTTTTCTTTTACTTTAAAGTCAAACACTTCAGCCATATATCCTAAAGCTGCTCCAGTTGAATTTCTGAACCCTTCCTTGTAGGGTTTCGAGTCTTTAGGGCTTGTTATGGGTATGTCCATGATATTTCTTTGATTCCCCCGTTTTGGGTTTCCCTTTTGATCTGTATGCTTTTGTTTTTGTCTTTCTTGTTTTTAGCTAGAGGAGGAAGAGGTCTTTCACATTATCAACCTTCTCTCAACTCCCTCATACAACTTCTTTTTAAATGTATTTATCTTCTACATTTTCTGTAGGCAAGTAGTGTTGTGATTATTTGTATCTGTCCTGTGGCTATTTATGAAATNATATTCTTTTTAGATATCTCATCCCTGAGTCCTGGCACCTAATTTATGTTATTATCTCATCTTTTGCATCTATTTCCTTAATAAGCAGTTTTTAAACTTTATTTATTTATTTATCTATTTTGGTTTTTTGAGACAGGGTTTCTCTGTGCATCCCTGGTTATCCTGAAACATTCTCTGTAAACCAGGCTGGCCTCAAACTCACAGAGATCCTCCTGACTGNCCCTTAACNTGCTGGGATTAAAGGCGTGCACAACCACCGGATATAGGTTTCATCAGTTGATATATTTTAATTCTTTCTTTAAAATGCAAGGCTTTAATTTTGTTTACTTTTCTTCCTTTTTACTGTATTTTCTCTATGAGAAAACATTTTTGTATGGCTTCAATACTTTCCTATCAGTGACTTTACCCGGGATTAGTTCTTTCAAACCTTCATAATGGAAGTGTGGTTCTGGAGTTCTGGAGTGCAGTGGCAGGGTTTCATGGAGTCTAACTGACATGGCCAAACTATGCTTCTCAGAACCCTTTCATTGTAGCTTTTTGATTAGAGAAGGGGGAGGGGACTCTTGGAAGGGGTGAGTGAAACAACAGCTTGGCACTTACAGCTCTTGGTGTGAAGCAGAAGTCATGCTCTGCTTTTCCCAACACCCCTTGAGCGTTCTCAGTGTCTGGCTATCCGTGTATTTAACGCTGCATGACACAGAAATCACAAAGGTCAAAATCCAACAGAGATCTCCATCCAAGTACACACTACTAAATTCCAGATGGCTATGCTCATTCTAACTCTGCAGTTTCCTCTCCCTCACAAGAACCTTCCATAACCATTCATGCAGAGGCAACACCCTGGAAAAAGCTACCAGCCAGATGCAGGGAAGACCACACATACACACTTACACACAT
>LZPO01117433.1:45257-62447 GCA_001675575.1 Neotoma lepida
AAATAGAAAAGAAAGAATTCCACATCAAAGTCCAGCTTGAGGTTACATACAGAAGGCTGAGTGAAGGATTACTTAAAGATGAATGGAAGACCTAGCAACGGGTGCATCCTCCAAAAGCCCACCNTATCCTGACTCAGAAAATGTGCATCCCTGGACCTCTCTGCAAAATTTGAAATCAACACCAGCATAAGAGGCCAGGGAGTCTCTTCTCCCAGCACTTGNTTACAGTGCCCATAACCCAGGCNGTTTTGTAAGTTTCTGTGTTCCAGAACTTGAAAGGTTTGTTTACTTCTTGAGCTTCATGAGCTTGACTCATCCCTCAAGGAAGAGGTATTTCAACTCAACTACCCACCCACAATGTTGGACCTGAATTCGTTTATTTTTTTTTTCCTTTCAAGTACAAGGAGTCCAACCTAGGGCCTCACATACTTTCTAACACTGAGGCACACCTCTGTTTCGCACATAGGTGACCTTCACTGAAGGTCTTGCGTACTGTGCACTCACTGCTCCTGCATGTAGCCAGTTGGTTCTCACCAGACAGGAGGCAANGGGGAGGTTCAGCTGTGTCCTCTGCTGCCAGGGTCTCAGTTTGTGTTGCCCACAGCATCAAAGCCCACAATATGAACGACCTGGCAAAATACCTGAGCCACCAAATCCACAAAGCCACAGCACGACCCCAGCCCCTTGGGAAACACAACATTGAGGCCATGTGGATGGCTGCCCCATNGTGGTAAGAGAGCTGAGGAAGGATGGGAGCCCCGAGGACTGCTTTTTGGTACCAGAGGACTTTAAAACTACAAACAGCAGGAAGGAAAAAAACACCATGTCCAAGGGATGATACGCAGGTGGAACCAATCAGGGAGGAGAGGAGGAAGTCAAGAACTGTGAGGGCCCCAGGATCCTATAAAACATCCAGCCTCAAGTTGTCCATTCAGTGGACTGCCAGCTCTAGATCTCCTCCCCTCCAAATGGGAGCTCTTCTCTTGCCTTAACAAAGCTTGTTATTTTTATTTTCTCTGGATTTGCNGCTCTTGCCTCCTCTCCATCTGTCACTTTCCCTTTCTCTGCCTCTAAGGATCCCACCCTCTCCATGTCTGTAACTTATGCTTTCTCCAAATCAGTCGTCAGTCATTCCAGGACATGTAATTCTTTGTTAAGTCCNTGGAACAAGCTCTACAGTACCCTACATGATCACCCCTCACCCAAAGACCTCCCACCATAGCTATGGGGGTTTGTCTGGGATTTGAAGATTTCAACTCAAGGTCAGTATAACTGACTGAAAATTGCAGTGGAAACCCTAGGAGTGACCNTGATCAACCAGGACCCGAGTAGTCTCATGGAGTGAGTGCCCCTATCCATAACTAGCATGGCCANGTCCTCCAGTTAGCCACTTTTTACTTTCTTTNGGAATATGAAAGGCATAAGTGACTACACTCTGTAGGGAATGGAGTAGTTAGATGTCCTACAGCCAAACAGATTTTCATCCTATAATTGGTGGGTGGTGNGTNTGTAGTTTATACTACCACCCATGAGCTAAGAGACACACTTCTGACCACCCCGCTGGGAAAGCTTTCATCCTAGTGCAAAATGTCTGGGCAACCTGTTTGCAACTATGGTNCTTGNGCGGCTTTCTTTATGAAAGTCTAGGCAAGATCCATGAAAAATTTACACCCTTTGGGTAGACTGCCTCCTAACATGGGGCTCAGACCCTTCTGATCATCCCTTATGAAATTCCTGAGTCTCTTGATCTTATACAGATTTTCCCAAGTTCCCTTTGATGCTAACACTTCTCTTTATTTTTCTCTAACTGAGACAGATACACTTTCCCCCTCAAAACCCCATTGTTCCACACTTGTTTCCTGCTCTTTTTATGTCCATAAAAGCCCAGGTATCTCTGCTGCTTAGGTTTTTTTTTTTGGGGGGGGGTCAGTTTGACATATACTTCAGCTACCTGAGGACAGGAAACCTCAATTAAGAAAATACGTCCGTCAGACTGGCCTGTAGACACGTCTGTGGAACATTTTATTGCTTAACGATTGGTGTGGAAGGGCCCAGCCCACTGGGGACAGTGCCACTCTGGGCAAGTGGTCCTGGGTTGTATAAAGAAAAAAGCAAGCTGAGAAAGTCATGGAGNTGAAGCCAGTAAGCAGCATCTCCTGTGGTCCCTGCTTTCGCCTCCAGGTTCCTACTTTTGAGTTGCTGCCTTGAATTCTATCAGTGATGAAATGCTACCTGCTAATGTAAGACGAAATAAACCCTTTACACCCCAAGTCGGCTTTGCTCATGGTATTTATTGCTGTAGCAGGAGGCAAAAAAGGACAGCATCCTGCTTTTGTGGTCACCTTCCTGATACGGTAACGCAACAGACTGATGCCATCACTTTCTGAGCTNTTTTAGAATTTTGCTTCTTTTGTTGTTTTCTGTGCTTAGTATTTTCTAGATTACAAGGACTTAGATCCCATTTACATGTGGTAAATTATTGCTGACATGAGGACCAGCCTCCAGCCGCTCAGGGATTAAGGGAGATCCATGGAGTCGGTGAACTAATCACTCAACTTGACTTTTCTATCTGAGGGAGTAAAACTTAATTCTCTGGGGATGGCGAAAAAAGGAAACACACACAGACACACACACACACGCACATCTCCAACATGTCAGGATCTCACCTAGGGTGCTGATGAATAGAAAGGCCTTCAGCAGGTCAGAGAAACTGAAGAGGAGATGNAGAGCAGGCAAGCTACTGGACAGACAAACAGACACATGAGGATTTTTCTGAGGGCTGAAGCTTTAGTTCTTCATTTTATTNTTCTTTCTGTTACTTGTTCTACTCTATTCTTTTTCTATTCTGTTCTTCTACCCTGATGTTTCCCTTCTGTCTTTCTTAGTGTAGTCCTTCTAGCTACTTCCTGATGTCTTCCTTCTACACCTTTCATGGTGTTTTCCTTTTCTCGTCTTTATTTTTCCCTTACAGCTTATATATCCCAGCAGAATCTTTCAAGCAATATAAAAATTACAATGTGGTTACATTCTATTTTTTAAGTGAATGATTACAATGAATACAAGAAAAAACAGCATCTTTTTCATATCCCTTACATGATTAAACATTTTGCATATTACAGGTGAAAAACAAGTTGTCCCAAGAACCCACATACATTCAAACCTCAGCAACTTGTTATAGATTAACAGAATGTAAGCAAGCAAGGTATTTTTCTCAACCAGTTCTTTGGCTGGCAGGCTGTATTTTTCAGGTACAATGAAAGGATCAATCACTTTATTATTTATCTCAAAAGGTGATCTTATAAGAAATTTTAAAAGAATCACAAATCTAAACTTTTATATATGAAAAACAATCAGTCGGCTCTATTTTAAATCCTCAGGGTGCATACCCACCCATCAGTTTTTTNTATCAGGAATCTGAGGGAAGAAATGGGTACAAGGAATTAATCGTCACCCTTGATCACCAACTCATCCTAGCAAGAAAGGTACATCAGCCAGCAGTAGCCAGGCTACCATTGTTTTGTTCCCTGACCTCAAAGAGTCCCTTGCTCAAATATTAAAGGTGTGCCTTTCTAAATTTTAAATTGTTTCCTAAGATTTTCTACATCAAAGCCATTAATAAAAATACCTTAACCTAACCTTCCTAACAATTCTACATGTCTAAATTCTTTCNAAGCAGGGTGGTTGAATCATTAATCTGCTCCAGCAGCAATGCTTGGAAAAAGTCAATCACTATTATTGTTAANTACTAGTAACACTGCCCAGTGAGGGGTTAGAAACCCTCTGAGAGTTTTCATCCAACCTATAGATTGTGAGGGATATAGTGACCANGAAAGCAACAGTCAGAGCTCTGCTCAATAACAGCATGAGGTCCTCAGGACATGTAGTCCTCAGAGCTTTGCCTCTCCAAGGCTCACTCAGGAGTGGCTTTGCCAACCACCCAGCCATGTTCCATGAGTTCCAATGATGCCTGTTCGTCCCCTCNCATGGCCCCTGACAGTAAATGTGTAAAAATTTTCCCAATGTACATAGCCTTTTTTAAATGAAAATCAGTCACCATAAGTGCTTATACCACTTGCTTCCTAATTGGGCAAAAATNTAACATCAATTTATGGATTAAGAGAGTGGGAATATAATTATGGATACCCCAANGGAGAGGGGTTTCTGCCCTATTTCCCCTGGAGCAACATGTCCCTTCCCTATTCCCCCTTGGCCTGCTCTTATGCCAAGTCAAGAGTCAGGTACTCTCTCATTAGTTATCACTAGTTCAGGCTATTATTTGAGATGCTCTGGTACCCTACTCAGGTCTGTATGAAATGAGGGGTCACTTTCATTTGCATCATCTGAAATCAAAGGCTCTTATGCCATCATAAAGCTTCCAGGAAAAGAGAAAATGTTCTGTCTCCAAGAGTTCA
Source organism: Neotoma lepida (assembly GCA_001675575.1). Classification (NCBI taxonomy): domain Eukaryota; kingdom Metazoa; phylum Chordata; class Mammalia; order Rodentia; family Cricetidae; genus Neotoma; species Neotoma lepida. The sequence continues at coordinate 49,670 of LZPO01117433.1, forward strand.
GGGGCTTCTCAGCTTTGATCTGCCCATTCTCAGATAAGACCGGAGGGGAATAAGTGTACTTTCCGGAATGGAGGCATCAGAAATATCTGGGGTGTAAATGAAATAGTCAGAGATTAGGCCCATAGGTATGGGTAAGTGCAAACTAGTCTCACATGGGGAACTAATCCCAGGGGTGTTCTGGTAGGACACACTGACCTTCCCCTCCAATGGCTAGGAGCTGCTTCTCCAGATGCTGAGATGAGAGAGTCATGGAGAATTAGGCAACTCTCCATCAGTCTCTTCCACTCTTGCTTTACTTTACAGATGGGTATGGAAGTCTCCAAGATTCCTTTGAGGTTCCTGTTGGCTTGCCTTCTGGACAACTGGAACAAGCTAAACTCTAAAAGTGCATAAGAATGCTTTAATTTTTTCTCACTTCATGCATAGCCTGAGAAATCAGAAGGCAAATCTTTTGTTTTGAGGGATGGTATTACCAAAGATATTTAGGCTGTANGAGGAACTGTCATGGACCNACCAGGTACCAGACTGCTTGAAGCCAGGAGCCTCACAAGTGAAACAAGTCAGAAGAAATCAGGAAGGGGTAGGAGACAAGGAGACATACCACAGGTAAATGAGAAAACCCTACTCCACACTATCTGTTCTCTATCATAGGAGAAACAGAAGGGGAGGAAATCAGGACATAGTGAGAGCCAAGCCACCAGACTGCNCTTTCCCCAGGACAGATTAGACACAATAGGTGTTCCTTGTTATAGGCTGCAGCCACCCCTCCAAATGGACTAGGGACTGTGGGTAAGATAAGGCAAATACTACCCAACTTCTCTATATTTACTGTTCCATCTCATTACAGAGTGGACAAACCAGTCCCCAAATTCTTCTGAAGTTCCTATTCAGCTTCCTTTTCAGACACTGAGAAAAATTAGGCCCTCAGACATACAATCAATCACTTTCCCTGGAGAAAATAAACCTCCTGTATAACTTGATCTCTTGTATGAGGGCAAGTACTTATCAAGNTTTTTGTTTTCGTATTACCTGCCTCCATCCGTAAGGACAGGCAAACTGACTGGGTATAAAGCTTTCAAGCAGTTGGTCACTCCAAGTCTGACCATGNAAGGTATCAAATTAGACACTAGTAAAGACAGATGCTTCAATCAGCTTGATCCTGTTTGATCCTGAGTGCTCACTGTCACCCTGGTATTATAAAGTTAAAAGAAGTCAGAGGGTGGCCTTTTAAAACAAAGTGTTCTACCTCTCTTATTCTAAAAGGGAAGAAAATGCTTTCTGTCTTTTGTCAGTCCCTGTTGGACCCAGTGGATAAGAATAATTTGGACAACTCTATGAAGGTTAAAAGGAGGGCAGGTGCTTTGAGTCCAGCCAGTTGTCTTCAGATTCAACAGCAAGCCTGATATCCAGTGTCGACAGCTTGGTTCGGTTTCATAGAGAAAAAAAAATGTCTTTAAGGTCTAGAGAGTATTGGGAAATTGCCATGTGCTGTTTAAGCTCACTGGGATGCTGGCTCTGGAGATGGAATTTCACTTCAGACCCAAAAGTATTTACTCTAAGTGTCCTCCAAAGACCCTGTCCTGGGCCATGCTACTTATACTCATTCAGAGCCCAAAGCATGGATTATTTTCTGGACTGTATAAACTGCAAAACAGAGGACAAAAAATAACATCCCTCATAACCTGTCCTGAGGTTTAGGAAAGTTGGGGGCTCTTTTTTCAGGGTTCCACTGAGAACCTTTACTAGATTTCAGGGCAAGAAAATGACTTTTCTAGTTGTGAGACTGTGCATTCCTCCCTACCCAAGTTAAGAGTGAGGAATGTCTTTTATCATCTAAAACTACAATTAGGGTTAATATGTTAGTATGTTTGGCTCTATGTGTGCTTAATTTTCTGCTTTTAATTTGCGGGGAGTGTTCCCTCACACCAAGATCATTTTGATAATGTCCCCAGGCTCTGAATGAAATGTGAACTTTTGAAATGGAGAGGTAATTCTCAGGTTTTGAGAAGCCACAGAAAGAATAAGAGGTCGAAATCCAAGATTTGCTTAAAACTTGTGGGGGAAAAAAACCTTGGTAGCTGAAAACATGTGTANAAGTAATCAAAATGTNTTACATTGTCCTACATACATTGTTTAGATCCAACTTTATTTTACCTAGAAGGTGTTACATGGCACTATCTTTTGAGCTAAGTAGCTTTCATCTGCATTAGTTCTATTCTTGCTTTCAAAAGATCATCACAACTGGGCTTGTTGACTGTCAATATTCTTTTACAGAAATGAAGANTGTACAGGGTTATTACCTAAGTATTTAGTCACTCCTCTTATCTGGTTATATTCAATTCCTCCCTAACTGTATAAGGCCTCTGGCATTGGGTAGATGTCAAAATACATAGTCGACGGAAGACAGTAAGACTAGAATGCTAGCTCGTTTTATGTCAACTTGCCACAAGCTAGGGTCATTTGGAAAGAAAGAACCTCAATTNANAAAATGCCCTAACTAGATAGGCCAGTTGGGGAGCAGATAAACATTTTCTTGATTGATGGTTGATGTGGGTGGGTATAGTTCACTGTGGGTGATGTCGTCCCCTAGGCTGGTATTCCTCNATGCTATAAGAAAGCAGGATAAGAAANCTATAAGGAGAAATCCAGTAAGCAGCATTTCTCCATGGCTTCTGTTTCAGTTTCTGTCTCCAGGTTCCTCCCCTGCTTGAGTTCCTTCCGTGATTTCTATGGATAATGTACTACAAANTATAAGGTGAAATAAATCCTTTCCTTCCCAAGTTTCTTTTGGTCATGGTATTTTATCAAAGCATTAGAAATCCTAACTAAAACAGAAGATTAGTAACAGGAGNGGGATATTAGTATGACAGACTTGACCATGTACTTTTGGGAGGAGTGTTGTAGCAGTTGAACTGTGGNCTGGAGAAACCATTGAGCTCTCAGAGATCAGTGGGATCTTGGAAGACAAGTATGTTAAAAGCAATGCAGAGATGGAGACCTGTTTTGTGAAGTTTTGAGAGAAGGAGAGACTCTGCAGAGGCCATTTATACGAGATCTTGTGTTAAGAATCTATAGTTCCTTGTCAGCTGGAGCTGAAGTTATCTGTGGTCAACAAGAGACCAGCACCACTGAAATAAAACCTTCACTTTACTGGAACAATTGTTACTGGTTACTGGAACTGAGAAACCAGAGTGATTAAAAGGAGACCAACCTCATAGAGGTGAAATATTCTGGAAAGCNTTTTCTCAGGGTCAGCACATTGAACCTGTGGTCCAGATGGTGGCCAAGCTGTACCTCATGCTGGCAGCCAAACTTGGTAATGTGTAAGAATCTCCTAGATACTACTGCTTTTGAAGACATGAAAGGTTTATGGAAAGTAGCCAAGGCTTTGCACTGTGAAAGGCCAGGAGAGGCCATTGGTGGAGGTGCAGCCTTTGTTGACATAGAAGCTTCAGGACTTGTCAGTTATATAGAGAAGCTGAAGCTTGGCACCATGTGGCAGTGACAGAGTCCCCAAAGAGAACCCAAGAGAGGCTATTTACGAAGGCACAGCCCAGATCCAGTGGAGACCCTACAATTTGGAGTTTACAGTACCATGGGATGACTGCCAAGGACGGCAGCAGCTATGGAATGGAGCCACCCCTAGCCTGTGAGACAAGCTAGNATGTGCTGCAAATGGCAGAGCTGGAGACATAAAACCCCTTGTGGCCCATAGGATCATGACTCTGACACTGATTTTTGCACTGTTGAAGTTTGGTTTTCTTTTTATTTGATTGTGACTGTGCCATTGCTCATNCCTCTTAGNGTAAGAAAGTACTTAATATAATTTGATTTTTCAGGAACCCACAGTTATGAGACTTTCGAATTTAAGAGAGAATACCCAGTTAGAGAAACTGGGTATTTTATAGAGACTTTGAAAGGACAGGATGTTTTAAAAACACTGAACTTTTAAAGTGTTTGAATTTTNAAAGACTGTGGGACATTTAAAAGTTGGAATGTTTTATTGTAAATGAAGATGGAAAAGTAATAGTAGAATAAATGATGTGTCTGTGTGTCAAGNTGATGAGGAATNAATTGTGCAGATTAGTTTTGTGTCAGCTTGACACAAGCTAGAATCGTTTGGAAAGAGACCCTCANCAGAGAAAATGCTTCCACCACATTGGCCTTCAGGCCATCCTATGGATCTTTTTCTCAAATGTGTTTCATGGCTCTTTTTGGAATAAGCACTCTTAGCACCAATGAGAGTGGAAGAAAGGTGTTACCAGTGAACTGAANCCAGGATTGTTCCTTAAAGTCCTAGGTATTGGATCTAATTTGGGTTCTCATTTTATATGCTAAAACTACAAAGTGAGGCAAANAAGCAAGCNTTTACAGAAGAGTACATGGCAGNCAGCAGGTTGTTAAGGGCAACAGCCCACTATTTCATCTATTTCTCCAGGTCATTTTTTTCCACNTAACAAGTTAAATCATGCTTGGCAAATAGGCAACACAAGCAGTGCTTTAAGTAAATCACTAAATAAATCAATAAATCAGTATCAAATATGTTTTTTCTATCTTATCCTACTTTAATTGACAATTGGTATGGTAGGGCCCTGGCGTGGCTAACCATGGGTTGTGCTGCAAGTGGGCTGGTGGTGCTAAGNGCTATAAGAAAGCAGGCTGAGGAGTCTCTGAGGAGAAAGCCAGCAAACAGAAGNTCTCCATGGCTTCTGCTTCAGTTCCTGCCTCTAAGTTTCCGCCCTGACCTCCCTGGATGATGGACTACAAGCTGTGTGATGGAAGAAACCCTTGCTCCCCAAATCGCCTTTGGTCAGGATGTCTTTATCACAGGAATAGAAACTTAACCAAGACAGCTAGAGAGAGGAGGCTCCACTTACNTTTCTATGAGAAAGCCATCATCCATGCTGAGTGAAAACTTTCCTGTTAGCTGTTTTAAGGTCACCCGTGCTTCTGTCAGGAACCCCTCACCCATCGATAAGTAAGCTATTAATTCCTCAAGATGAACTCTGGTAAAATTGAACTTTGGCTTGTCATTTGCAGCCTTGTGAGGAAGGGATAAACAAGGGTAGTCCCCCACTAGGTGGAATTAAATTCCCACAACAGATGGTAAATTTTTATTAATATTCCTCAAGTCTCATGGTATTAGGAATCACCTACTGGTTAGTAGGTAAAAGAAAGTATTAAAAGAATGTAAAAATGGAAATATTTTTACTAAGAAGAATTTGTGTGTGAGGATTAAGATGACTNGACATTTCCAGAATGGAAGGGAAAATGAGACAACTTAGGCAAGTTATTAAAATATGAGCAAGTATGTAAAGTCATGTAAAAGATGCGACTTGGTGATGGTGTATATGATATTCAGATTTGTATGATCAAAGTTCAATACACTGGAGAGATAGCTCAGTGGTTAAGAACACTAACTGCTCTTTCAGAAAACCAGTGTCTTAGTTAGGGTTTCTACTGCTGTGATGAGACACCATGGCTACAGCAACTCTTTTTTTTAAACTTTCTTTTTTAAATTTATTCTTTGTGTCTTTCACATCATGCATCCCAATCCTATCCATTTCCTGTCCCTAGGCATCTGCCCTCTGCCTTTTGCCCCTACAAACTCTCCCCCTCCCCCTGCTGCCAAATAAAATGAAATTTAAGATAAAAAAGGAAAAAAGAAAGAAAGGGAAAATCTCGCCATGGAAGCTGCAGTGTGACTCAGTGAGTCAAGCAGTAAACCCCTTTATCCACACGTCTTTACATGCAGGTGTTCATCACAAAGAATCATTGATTTGGTTCAAGGTCTTTGGTCTTTGCTACACTATCAACACTGGGCTCTCCAGCTCTTATGACCTCACTGGGACTCTTCCTGGACATCCCGTTGTTCTGGGCCTGGGTAGTTGCAGGGTTGATCAGNCCACTAGCTCTCCCATGTCTTCACCACCAGGGTGAGTCCTCCAGCATTGCCCTGGCTAGTTCACCTCTTGCATTGATGAGTATGGGGCCAGGCCAGTTCTCCTGCTTTCACATCCTCAGGGTTGGTTCTCCCACACCTACACCTTAGGGCCAGATCTACTGTGTTGCCCAGTAGAGATGCAGAGGCCACTCTCCTGAGTGCTGCAACTGATGAGGGGCAGGGACAGCTCTCCAGCTCTTATGACCTCAGGGCAAGCTCTTCCACCTGAGGCATGGCGGCGGAGTGGCGGAGAACTCTTCCCCTGCCCATGCCACCACATGACAGATACGAAATGAGGACAGCTCTCCCATCTGCCTCAAGTGTTGATGCATGGTGACTCTTATAAGGAAAACATTTATCTGGGGCTGGCTCACAGGTTCAGTAGTTTAGTCCATTAATGTCATGGCAGGTGACATGGCAGCATGCAGACAGACATAGTTAGCTGGAGAAGGAACTAAGAGTTCTTCATCTGGATTGGCAAGCAGCCAGAAGAGAGAGAGAGAGAGAGAGAGAGAGAGAGAGAGAGAGAGAGAGAGAGAGAGAGAGATGAGAGACAGAGAGATGGAGAGAGAGGCGGGGAGACAGAGACAGAGACAGAGAGAGAGACTGGGCCTAGCTTGGGCTTCTGAAACCCCAAAGCCCACCTCCAGTGACACACTTCCTCCAACAAGGCCATACCTACTCCAACAAGACCACACCTCCTAATAATGCCACTCCCTGGTGAATAATCATTCAAATCTATGAACTTATGGAGGCCATTCCTATTCAAACAGCCACAACCTGAATTCAATTCCCAGCAGCCACAGGGTAAGTCCAGTTCCAAGAAGATCCTATACTTTCTTGTGATCTCCACAGACACATGGTGCACAGCCATATATGCAGCCGAAACACCCATACACATTGTGGTGGCTTGAATGAAAATGGTTCTCATAGACTCATAAGGAGTGGCATTATTTGAAAGGATTAAGACTTGTGGTCTGGTTGGAGGATATGTGTCACTAAGGATGGGCTTTGAGATTTCAGAAGTTCAAGCTAGGTCCTTCCTGCTGTCCACTAATCCAGATGTTAAACTCGGCTCCTTCTTCAGCACCATGTTTGCCAGAATACCACCATGCTTCAAGCCATGACAATAATGGACTAAACCTCTGGAACTGTAAGCCAGCCCCAATTAAATGCTTCCCTTTCTAAGAGTTGCTGTGGTCATGGTGTCTCTTCACAGCAATAGAAACCACAACTAGGTCATGGTGTCTCTTCACAGCAATAGAAACCATAACTAAGACAGACATAAAAAATATATATCTCAAAAGATTTTTAAAAAAGTTCAATACAGTGATGTCCAGCTTAAATCAATGAGGTTACTGGCCTTCTCTCCCTAATCATTACAAGAACTGGCATGTACATGCAAGAACAAACCAGTACATCTAATCAAAGTTTATTTAAAAGTGTTTGGGTTTTGGTCCAAGCTTTATATAAATATTACACAGTAGTTAAAAGTACCAGGTAGAACTCTGCGAATTGAACCCAGCCTGGTCTACATAACAAGTAAAAAGTTCCAGGCCAGCCAAGGATACACAGTAAAACCTTGTCAAAATAAAATGAAAAAAGAAAGGAAGGGAGGGAGGAAGGAAGGATGGAAGGAAGAAAGAAAGGAAGAAAGGAAGAAAGGAAGGGGAAAAGGTAATAGATTGGTACAACATCATCTAGGTGTTGAATAAGCATATTTGGAGGTTAGACCAATGTAGACAAACAGATTACAGGGACAGAATTTTGCCTTCTGCACTCCAAGGTCAACTGGGTCCCAGGGGACTCTAGGGGATCACCTAAGATGTCATTTATAGTCAAGCAATGCATTTGACTTATCCTCACATAGATTGAACAACTGATAGAAGGAGACCTAGAGAAGTCAGAGGTTCCTCTCAAGCTGAAGAAATCCCTGAGGACAGTAAAAAGTAATTCTTTCTGGCCACCTGAGTGGTATTAAACATTTAGCAGAAAAGTATAACCAAGGACTAAAAGTAATTGGTATGTTTCTTAGCAGTCCAAAGGACTATACTCCCTAGACATTATTATTATTATTTCTCACTAATTATTTTTTGATTGATAAGAAAAATACTGCCCAGATACAGGACACCATGCCCTTGGCTCAATTTAACATTGAGAGCCTACCCACAGCTAAGGAAAACAGGCCTATTTAAAATGTAAATATACCTGTTTTATGCCCATAGGTATTTCTACAAAATATAATCCAATGAGATTGTATTTCTGTCCTAGACTCTAAGTTGGAACATGACAGCTGGGTTTACTCCTAATGAGAGGGGGTTCCTCAATTCTCCCAGGCTTGCCACCCCATGTCCTCTCCCATCAAGAATTATATTTGGGCTCTGGCATGCAGTTCAGCCTGTTGCACAGTTACAGTTCATCTTGCCGAACATGACATATTAACTAGGATGCTGAGAGTTATCTTTATTAACCTTGTCTTCTAAAGTTCTTCATAAGGTAGTGGTAGAAGAGGTGCAGTGGCTGAACTTACGTTGACTGACAAGAAGNTTTTCAAGCACTCGAGTCAAGGTGTGCACCTCCCTATAGACAAAGGTATCCGGAACAGTGTCAGCTTTGCTGATGCCTATGATGAGTCCTGAAGAGTTTTGTGAAGGTTCTTCTTGTGTTTTCTCCTCCCCTAATANAGGCAAAGCCTCCCAACAGTTTTAAATTATGATTCAATGAGAATTACAGTTATTCTAACAGTCTCACTTCCTGTATGCTACAGATCTTACCTCACTCACATAATAATGATTTAAGTACATATACTATCACCACATGATTATCCTGTGCTTGAGATTTCCACTGCCAACTGAGTTCCATCACAGCCTTCTAGATTAGCCATAGGGCCCATCCCATGAGAGTCCTGTCTTTCAGGTCAGTACCCTAAGATATCACCCCNTCTCAGCATTAAGCAGTCATAGTGGTCATCCATTCACAAAGGCATCTGATGCCAATCTCTAAGAGGAGGAGTGAGTGAACAAGTACTCGTATACATACCCAAGGTGGCAATGGANAATCCCAGTTGAGTACTTCATGGCTGGGTTCCTGACCTTAGCAGCCCACAGCATCCAAGCCTGTGTATGGTGGCTCTGGCAAAGCCTCAGATATCAAAGCTGGGGCCAACTGGGGGTAGGTAGGGAGAGAAGATGCCTGAGACCACATCCCCACCCCACCCCCAGTGACTGCAAGTCCCAGCATCAGGTAAGTGAATGCTGTCTGCTTGCTGCCCAGGCAAGCCCAAGCACCCACTAAGATGCAGCATGGCCTTCGACTGGACTGCAGACTCTGACCCTGCAAGAAGCACAGCATTAGAGGCTGTGTGAACCATTGCACAAGAGCAGTGCAAGATNTTCAGAGAGGCAGGAGCCCAGCACCAGCNGCCTGCTCCTTGTTTCTGGATGACTTTGTAGTTGCACACAGCAGGAAGACAGAGTTCACCAGTGGGAAGGGAGAGTCTACCAAGGGAGGATACCTAGATGGGACCAAGTAGGAAGGAGAAGTCAGGAAAGAAAAAATCTCTGGGTACTATTAAACTTCCAGCCCCAAGCCCACCCCGTAGACTCCTAGATCTGGACCCCTCCCATCCCAATAGGAGCTGTTTTCCTGCTATAATAAAGTTTGTTGTTTTGCCTCCTTCGCCTCTGCCACTTTCACCCTCTCTGCTTCAGACTTTTGCTGTCTCCCAAATGTGTTACTTTTTACTNTCTTTGCATCTCAATCTTGGGTCATCCCAGATGTATAATTCTTTGTTAGTCCTACAAAAGAATCTCAGTGGTACCCCTTGATGACCTCCCTGTACCCCAAGATCACTCACAACAGTCTCAGATCTCTAGACACCAATTATTCCCTCTGCTGAAGCCACAGATACTTCAGTGGTTTCTCATGTTCTGAGACCTCAGGAATTCCAGGTTGTCAGGTGTTAGAGTTGATGTTGTGGAATCCAGGCTTTGTGTATCTATGGGGATTCAGGAGTCTTNAGAATGGCACTGGAGCTTTCACAGTCTTCCCAGAATCTATGAAAGCTATTGTGACTACACAAAAAAGTTTATGTCAATTGTCATATATCAGAATTACATAATTCATTAGTATTCATAAGGCTCATAATCCATATTCCCAGGCAACAGAGTTTTCTATGAGGTCTCCTGCTCCTTAATTTCTAGATTTCTCAGCCAGTGGTNCTTTTCCCTGCTTTGCAGCCTGCCTGCAAATTTGTAAGTTTATATTTATCTTACGTTAAATACATGCTTTTTTTTACGTATTTTTTTCTATGTTGTTTAAACTACAAGACTTTGAAATTCATCCTTCAATAGTGCCTTGGCTTGAATTTGAGATTTGTGTTAGTGGGCCATCTGTTACAATTATAACAATAGGTAAAATAATTAGCTTGGAGTAGGCTTATTTTAGCTCCATTTTAGAGGTCTCTGTCCATGGCTACCTGGTTCTCCTGCCTTGGGCTCATAACAGCACATCATGACAGTANGCCTGTCTACGTTTGTACCTTTCCCACTCTTGGCTAATTGTTTTGTTAGTTTTGCTTGTTTGTTTTTGAGACAAGGTTTCACTGTGTAGCCTTGGCTGGCCTGGAACTCGCTATGTAGACCAGGCTGGCCTCAAATTCACAGAGATCTGCATGCCTCTGCCTCCTGAGTGCTGGGATTAAAGATATGTACCATCACACCTGACTGTTCGCAGTTTTGTTAACATACCCTTAATTGTGTTTATATTTTTTAAAGCTGCCCTTATTGTTGATGGGAATATGAAATGTTGTTATTACTCTGGAGTATTCTGAGGTCTCTTACAGAGACAAGCCAATGGTACCTGGGGCATCACTTACTAGTANAGTGCTTGCCCAGCATGCACTGTGCCCTGGCTTTGATCTCTAGCATCACAAGGAAACACATGTAATTGCCAGCAATTGCACCATAGGCATTTTTTAAAATTAGAGTTTCTGTTACTGTGATAAAACACTATGACCAAAAGCAACTTGAAGAGCAAAGGCTTTATTTCCTCTTACAACTCTTGGGTCAAACTCCATCATATAAGGAAGTCAGTGCAGGGACTCAAGCAAAAGCCGTGGAGGAACTCTGCTTACTATGGTTTCTTTGTCTGGTTTTTGTAGATTGCTCCGTCTGCTTTCGGATACCATCCAGGACCACCTTCCCAGCAATGGCACTGCTCCCTTCCACATCAATCATCATCATCAAAAAAATGCCCCACAGGTTTGCTTGCCTATGAGCCAATATGACAGAGACATTTTCTCAGTTGAGGTTCTCTCCTCTCAGATGAGTCTACTAAGTCTGTGTCAAGCTGACAAAAACCAACCAGTACACATTCATTTCTAATAAATGAAATCTCATGCTCCTGTAATACCTGAACGTGGGTGTTCATGCAAACTGTCTCTAAAACGCTGTGCTGGAAAGAAACCAAATGTCCTTCAGTGGGAAAATTGTGAAATGAAGTGTGGCACATCTGTGCTACAAATTCAGGTGATAAAAGTATCTTTAAAAAAAAATTATTGATCAATACACAACAATTTGGACCGGTCTCAAGGGAGTTACTTACATTGAGTGCACAGAAGCCCAATTCCCAAAGATAGGCTCCTAAGTAATTTCCCTTATCCCTTATCATTTAAATGACAANCATAAAAGGGCAGACAGACCAGTGGGTGCCAACGGTTAGGGATGCCAGAGTCATAGAGAGGGGAGGCAAGAAAGCATAGCTACAAAATGACAGCTTGAGGATTCTGTGGATGTGTTCTGTGCCATTGTTACTGAAGAGGAGACATAAGCTTGCACATTGGACCAGACTGTATATGAGCATACACAGGTCCACCCAAGAACATAAATCAGTGCATGTATGTAGACATAAAACAGTGAAATCAAATCAAATAAGTGGGCTCTCTTNGTGTCTGTCTTCTGGGTGTATGGGAACAGTTAGAGGAGCTGTCTCAGTTACACACGAGTACTTGGAAATAGACAGGACCAAGAAAAGCATGACTGACATTTCATTGAGGAATTAGCTGAGCTGTGCTCTTACAGTTTCATGTGAATCTACAAGTTCTTCATGTAAATTAATTTAAAAAGTGGGCCCTTTATTAGAGAGACTTTTTTCTATATGCAGACCTCACAAATGATTTTTTGGTNGATTATCCTAAATATTTACATACTTAATTCGACTATAAACCAAATCTATTATATTTTCTTAGTGGTTATTATTGGCTTGAAGGAATGCAATTTATTCCTATGACATCTTTGCCTATTTGGCAATTTTTCCTAAATTATAAAATTTGTTCCATAAGATTATTTTTCATGAGCTTTAAGTTTATGTAACACTGAACTTTTCATGTAATTTTTATGAACATACTGAGGAAAAGCAAACACATTTCTTCTGTCCATTNGGTTGTAGATTGCCCTGGGATATTTCCTGATATGAAAGAATCTGATGGGGACTCTTACCAGATGTATTCTTGCTTCCTGGGATAAACCCTATATAGTCATTCTGTTTCATTAATTTCAAATTACACTATTGGGCTTAATTAGCTAACACTACATCTCTGGTTTCTGAGTGAGTGTTCACCATGAAATCAGTTTGTCATTTTCTTCACTTGTAATTTATTTCTTCTGTTTTAGCACCAAGGTTATTAACTCATAAAACGAGTTTGGAAGCTTATTTTCAAGTTCTATTTTCTGTAACATAATGTGCCAACTCCAGCTACAAATTCCTTGGGAGTGCAGCAGAATTTTTTCACATGGCACTGTATGGGTCTGAGGCGTATTGGGTGGAAGGAGAATT